>JASDQU010394143.1:3989-14883 GCA_032191745.1 Picea mariana | reverse complement strand
TGTAATTGGACCTTGAGGAAAAGGTCAATGAATGTGAATAACATTATGAATTTTATTGCAGGACTGCTGAGAGGGGATGTGCAGAAAAAGAGACCACGATGGTGGTGAAAGGCACCTGGAAAGGTGGCGTTAACTTACACCGAGAATTAATACCGTATTTGGACTCCACTAGCTCGGAGAACCAAAAGCAGCTCGTTGGCCCTGAATTAAATGTCTCGCAGGCTGGTAGGTAGATGGTTTAATGAGGGATGGGAGGTGAACCGCCCATCCGTAGAGCCGTCAAGCCTGACCAGCATGAGGGTAATCATGCCACATGCAACCTCGGAAGGGGAAAGGCGTGGGGTAGAAGCGATTAGGGGGAAGACGTGAGGGGAGAACTCTGGAAACACGCAGAGTGAGTGATAGAAAAGAGGAAGGATTGCAATCTTTGATCCTAGTCACTGGAAAACAAAGACGCAGTCTCACAGCATCGTGGTCTCATCTCGCGGGTGGCTAGTGGTAAATCCGCTGGGAGTCGCTAATCCTACGGTTGGGTGGAAACGAGCACCCCTCTCAGTAGTTTCTTAACCCTGGTGTTATTTCTGATAAGTGTCTTGCCTCTGGCATCTGGAAATATATTTATTCTGATAATTATGCTCATAAGCTGTGAAATTGTGAATGTTTTCATTATAAGAAGGTCTGTGTGGTATTTTGATCAGTACTAGCAGTTGTATATGCTTATAACAGAAAAACCATGCATGGCTTATGTTGATAAATGAATCTAATTATGCATAAGTTGAACCAAGTCAAACTTCCAATCTGTTCTCAGGAATTTTTTTCCCCTTATCTGTCTCCAGGAATGCCTTGGAATAGACCTCTTCGAATAGATTCCCTCCTTGGAAAGGTTTACCAAGAACCTGGAAAAAGAACTTGAATATGCAAGTCTTAACAACCCTGTACGAAGAGGAATGACCCTCTTAAAATTTGGAAGTAGCAGCATAGGGATAAGTATTGATCAATGAATGAGATCCCGTTGGAAGATCTATGGTCATTCATGATCGTTAGATTGATGAAATAAAACAAGGGCATTACATACCTTACCCCTTTCTCCTCTATCTTCGTGAATAGCGAGGAAATTAGAACTGTCAATCCCTAAGGTTCGTAAGAATATCTGGACCATTGATTTTTCCACGTCCAAGGAGCAGTGGGAAAGTGTGCAGCATTGGGACAGATCTGAACCGTCAGATCTTAGCTAGAAAACCCGACAGTCGTTACATCTATAAGGATATAGATGAGGGTTAATCCCTCGTGAATAGGGGAAAAAGAGGATCTAAGCCATCCATCCGAGGAGGATAGGTGGCAGAAATCCAGGGGTCTCGTGAACTTTGAGGTTCGCAAGGTAAGAGCCCAAAGGTTGGATGCTCCAAGTCACGAGTGGCAAAGCCATGAGAGGATCTGAGCCATCCATCCAAGGAGGACAGGTGTTAGAGATCCAGGGGTCTCACGAACTCGGAGGTTTGCAAGGTAAGAGCCCAAAGGTTGGATGCTCCAAGTCATGAGTGGTGAATCCATGAGAGGATCAGGACCATCCATCCGAGGAAGATAGGTGGCAGAAATCCAGGGATCTCACGAACTTGGAGGTTCGCAAGGTAAGAGCCCAAAGGTTGGGTGCTCCAAGCTGTGAGTAGCGAGGTACCGAGAGCCGAGCACGAGAGAACAAATGGAAAAAATTCAAGGTGGGTTCTGCGTGATTGATGGGTGGACACGCATCACCTAGAGAAGGGAGTCAATGATCCATTTACTTCTTGTGTCTCGAGGATTCGCGGGAGAAGGGCATGAGAGCTCAACCCTTGGACTTACGAAGTCATGAGTAGCGAGACCGCGAGAGGGAAGATTAAATATTGCTTCTCGAGGGTTCGTGAAGGGAAGGTGCCAAGATTTGATGCTACAACTCATGAAGGGGTGAGTTGCGAGCAGTGCGAAGGGAAGGTCAACCTTCGCTGACTTTCAAGTCTTGGAGGATCGCATAAGGGAGGAACAAGATTTCAACCGTTGAACTCACGAAGTAGCGAATAACGAGAAGAGCTAGAGTTTAGCCTAGCCGGCAGTCATGCATAGAGGACGCTGACAGAAGGAAGCTATACCCATTTCATGATCTTGGGTATCGGTGATTTGTGAATAAAATTTGAGGGTCTTCGACTCATGACTCGCGAAGTCGCGAGTTGTGAAAGGCGCCTACATTTAGGTGTGTATGTGGTCCTATCGAACTAGGGACTAAAGAAAGGGAGTTAGTGCTTTGTCAATAAGTGACGGGTAGATCTAGATAGCTTAGATCTACATGCCTAGATCTACAGCCAAGATTTCATTCTGAAGCCCCCTCGCCTTTCCACCTTCAAGATTGGACTCAATTGTATCGCTGATTCACGAAACACGAAAAGGCACCTGGTTTGTTTGGCCTGTGATCCTAACCCACAATCACAGGGAGGTGAACAGGGAAGAACTAGCCTGTGCTAGACCCTCGTAGGACTTCAGGGATTCTATCCCTTGAGGAAAAAAGAAAATTTTATTATGTTGTAGTGGGTATGTGACAGCTAACTAGTTTGTCTCTGCAGGTCGAAGATATGAAGAAGGACAAGGGAAACAATAAAAGAGAAGACATATGGTGTGTCATATGCATATCAAAAAGCTATGACAAGGAACATTGTCCCCTATTCCATGAATACTTGGCCTCTGGAGCTCTGAGCCCCTTCAAACAAGTTACCCTACCCTGGTGCGAGGTATACAGAAATAGACATCACCCTGGTGAGTGCTACTACATGAAAAAATATGTTCAAACACTGAAAAATTTGTATTTCACGTTCTGTAAGCCTGTGGGACATGATGATATGGATTGTAGGGCTTATGATCTCATGCATGAAATTTCAAGGGATATATACAATATTCAAGGTGAAGTACAATAAGAAGGAAACACTACGTAGTATATCTCCCCTGGGAGAGGAAACTTCAACCCTTGTGGTGGATTCCAAGGAAGAGGAAGAGGAGGAGGTATGGGTCGAGGTTGAGGACAGATAATCTTTTATAACTGCACACAACCAGGACACTTGGAAAGGGACTGTCAAAACCCYTGTACCACTTKCAACTATTGCAACTCTTTTGAGCATGTTATCAAGGAATGTCYAGCATTGTTGGCTAAACTTCAAGAGAAATGGAAACCTCATCAGAACCCATAGATACAATTTATCAAAGAAAAACCTCACGGAGCAGACCCTAGAGTCTTTGTTATCACTAGAGGAGGTGCTATTACATGAGAGGATAGAATGACCCAAGGAAAGATTACAGAAGAATCAGGAGTTAGAAAAGTTGCAGAGAAGACACAAACTTTTGATGCAAAGAAAGAAAAACAAATGTTTGAGGAGGAAAGAAGAGAATTTAGGGGAGACCAAGGCTCTTCATCAAAGACATGACCAGAAGTAAGAGAATGTGGAATGCCTCTAGAATTCGATCAGTCTACTTCCCTGGAGATGGAAAAGAGGCAAGTAAACTTGTCATCTTCTTGTATACATTTATAGAGATGATTAAAGATGAGAAAGCTATACAAGAACTGCAAAATTTGGTCAGACGTTATGCGATAGGAAGGATAGATCCTTTACTGAATAAATAAGTACATCAAATATCTAGGAAGAGAAGGACAAATAAGGAACTACACCTCAATGATCATATTGGAGAGTATGATATAGACTATGTGGTCCTCAACTTAGGGTCGGAGGTAAATATCATGATGAAGCAAACCTTGGCACTGATGGAAAAACCTAAGCTGATCTATTCCCCTATCAGTCTTAAGATGGATTATCAGTAGGTAGTAAGCCCCTTTGGAAGATTGGAACATGTCCCTGTGGACATCGATGGAGTGAGGATGTTTGCAGACTTAGAGGTGATTGAGATAGTTGATGATAGTTTTCCATACCCTGCATTGTTAGGAATTGATGGGGCTTTTAATAATTCCATTGTGGTTGATTTAAATAAACGATGAATGATGTTTGACGGATATTTCCTTAGGGTCATTGCACCATTATATCTCGATGAAGGTCAGTGATACACTAAGCCCATCAGAGAAGAATATCGCACATACGAACTATAAAACATATACAAATTAACAGCGAGATAGCATGATTACATTATTCCTATGACAGATGGAAATTTGAGTTGGCAAAGTGACAATGCATGTTCATCATATTCAGAAGAAGAACTGGATAAATGGAAGAACAAAATGTATGAAGTATATACAAGGATATGTGCTAGATTAACCAGAGAAGTACGTCTGATCGGCACAACAATAACTTACCCACCTTTGATGGTATGAATCCTTTAGAAACCTGTTAAGTACTCAACACACCCTAAAAGTTGTGTGACCATTTCCTTTTGGGTACCACCCTTTATTTTACTTTTGAACTGTTTTTTCCTTGACATTAAATTGATCCTTCGGTTGTCTTATATGTTTCACGTTTTAATTGATTAAAAGTTCACTTGAACATACAATGAATAATCATCTTAACAACTACTCAAGGAATCGATGACCTAGGATTGTCCCTAACTCATAAGAGAAATTCATCATCGACAGAAGATGATGGTGGCGAAAATCGTTTGGGGAGTCAAAGTAGCTGAGTGTCGATCCTCATTAGCATCGACTAATGAAATGATTCTTTCCTATGAATAAAACTCAAGAAGGATTTTTCCCAAGACTGATTCATTCTGTTTTTGGTAGAAAGATGTGATAGTAAGAACCGTGCAAAGGGAAGAGTGACACCACCGACCTTCGACACCCGATATGTTGACACGAGAGAAGTCCCAAGTAAGATACTTACTTACCAATGAATTCCTTTTATAATTAATTATTTTTAATGGCCCAAGGTTGATAATGCCACGTAAGCATCAATTGACATCAGACATCTCACAAAAAGAAACTTATCAACAAAACCTAGGTACAACAATAACAATTGCAAGATTTAATAATATGTCCGAAATAATAATTTTTGATAAGAAACATAGATTAACTGCCTATAAGAAATCTTAATACATTCAAAATACTTCTGATATTTAATATTAAGGGATCCCACCAATTTTAGATTACATACAACTAAGCCACACCATGACCAACTGGCCCGGTAGAAGTAAAACCAAGGATACCTTTACAACAAAAGAACAAAAAGGGAAATTTCATCTAGAGCGACACCTAGGAGGATGTAAGGCACATGATCACTCATTATATCTTTCCTACACATGAAATTTTCCCTAGGCCACTACTGGCACCTGGTACTATGTTCCTTTCCTCCACCACACATTGTGCCTCGCACAGCTAAAAAATTGTATCCTAGGCCTCCCAGAGCCATCTCTGAAGCCAAATTGTGTTTCCTACGTGACACTATGAAGTTGGTATCCCCTAGTATTTTGCCACTAACTGATGTCGTAGCTCTCTATTTTCTTGGTAGAGCTCGACTATCGTAAGTTTATCCCTCTCTAATTATTGAACAGGACTCTTGACGCGAGGACCCAATGCTTTCCCCCTTCCCTTTCAACTCCCGTCTCCTCTTTCAATAATCCCAACTAGCTCCAACAAGTGAGGAAGTTCCACAAACTCCTCAACAGCTGGACGTGCACTCAGCTTAGCCGAAAGGTGGGTTTCCTCCCATATGGTTGTATCCTTTCTAGGCTTCCCTCTTCTTTGTGGTTTCAGCTCCTGAGTAGGTACGTTTACAAGCATACCTTCCTCAGACACACCCTTTTCATCTTCGATCTCCATTGAGGACGCCGACACCATATCTGAGCCAAAACCTGCACCTCATATTGGGCTTTCAAAGACCTGGGAAGCTAACCCAAAGAATCCCAGGCATGCTAGGGCTCAGACCTAGCACTATGACTACCTTGTGGACTCCGCCCCATGTTTAGAGGAGATCCCATTGTGAAGAAGTGTAGCGGATTTCTCATCCACATGTGATGGGGGACGTCTATACAGGACTTTACCAAGACAAATTTTCCATACCATAACCCACGAAAATGTAGGATCGGCATGATAATATGTTTTCCCCAGAAATCCCCTAATTTATAGAAAAGAACATGGGAGATAAACAGAGCATGCCAATAAGACACTCGCACCCCGTGACATGGTGATTAAAAACTCGACGCACCATAGTTGTTCGACAGATGCAATCTAGAGCATGTAAACGCCGCCAAACAGAGTTACAGGTAATGTCTGGTATGATCCTCCCGAACTTGTTCCATACCTCCATTATTTGACTAATGATATTTTACATGCTTAATTATATGGATTCTAGAAGCATTTAACGGATTTACTTTTATGGTGTCCAAACCTTTGTAAAGTATACATGCGCACGCTTCCCTTCGATGCCTTTTTTGGGAACCAAAGGTTGAATAATTAATATGACTATTTAAAAAGTTCATAATGTTGTACTTGATTTGAAGCCCCATGATGCGTCGACATAATTCCATTTAACCAAAGGAGAGATGGCTTCAGGCCAGGTCATCAAAAATCATTCGAAGGAGCGACTAAGATCAAGTAAGTATTAAATGACTGAAACTAGTGGGCTGCACATGCAGGTATTTGTCTTATCATGAATCGCTTTGAAATCGCTAAACTCCACTGTCTTAAATTGCAAGAAATAAACCTCCCCGATTACTGAACAAATTTCATCCTATGATTTTTTCGAAGGATTTGAAAAGAACACCAAAGTAGAATCATCGGTGCAATAGAGGTTTTTGGGCTCTCTGAGTGAGGTGTCCCCAATCAATTATTGACTCAAGACACCCACTGAATGAAACTTGTTGTGGGATAAAAGATGTGCAAAGATATATAATACAAAGCTAATACAAGTACAATTGTTCATGAAATACTCAATCAAAGCTCGAGCCATGCTTCAACAACTGAACGTCAGTTTGGAAAAGTATGGAATCCATGTAGTAGATATCAGAGGAGTATGGAGCTTCAATGGAAAAACACAGATTCTCATTGGCTCAAACCTGTGAAGATCTCTTCATCAGCTGGTCTGAATATGAAAGAATTCACACTTTTCAAGAGACATCTTGGGTTGACTGATGAAAGAAATTGTTGGGTGACCATGCCACGTGGAAATTTTTGTTTGTCTTGAACCATGTTTAGCCGTTAATTTTGGTTGAATTTTATATTATAAATAGATACATCGACCGGCTAGTCATGGGTCTATGATTGTTGTAAGAACTCATTTGTTTGGCTGTTGATAATTATTTTGAGACTGTTGTGAATTGAGAAGTCATTTTGGACCAAAGACGAGCTATTTTCATTAGATGTATGTGATTGGAGTTGGAGAAGAATCACTTCCTTTCCTATTCCATGAATGATGTAGTAAATGAGTAAGAGCAATTTATTTTGTGGTCAAGTTATCTTGTGCAATGTCTTGGTGTTCTTTTATTTAATGATGAAGATAAATCGTTGTGTTGTTACGTGATGAATGTTATGGTAGATGAATTATTTTGCTTACCATGATCTTGATTATGTATGTGTTTTCTTCTGTTAATTAGTTTTCTCAGACAGTAGTTGGATGTTCATTTGGTTAATGCATTAGTAGTAGGCCCTGTGGCATAGAATTACTGTTTGCATATTTGAGCAGTGGGTTATCCCAATATCGATCTCTTCCCACCAGTTAAAACTTTTGTCCTATTATTTTTCAATTTGGTTTATACTAGCTTGCATCTCTTATACCATCCCCACCTAAGAGAAATATGGAAAAATAACTTTCCTAACTGAAGGAAGAGCCTTCACCAGGAAATGCAAAGCCCATCGATAGTTCGCCAGATCGCAAGATCTAGAAAACCATTCCACTCCAAATGCTACAGAGTCTAATTGGGCCTCAGTGGAGGCTTTGGTTCCTGTTGTTCAGTTAGGGGATTTAGGTCCCATCAACAGAATTGGCGCTAGAAGGAGGGCCTGACAATGAATGGTTTAATATATAAGTTATATAACATTTCAAACAACCTATAAATTTGCAAAGACCCACATGCATGGCTAGTCATCCGAAAGACAAGCCACATTTATTGAGTACTCCCGAAGCAGATAACTCACCCCATTCTGAGGAAGGACCTATTCACCCTGAAATACCTTACACCCTCCCTCATGAGGAAGTGAATCAATTCAGGAGGATTACCAGAGACTATGCCCGATGAATCGACGTGTTTTCCTTCACCCCCATCCTCCCTCAAAGAAAACAACAGAGCATATTAGTAGTCAGAACTCCTGACGAAGTTTTTGTACACTCTGTCCAAGACTTAATATATTTTGTGATTACAAAAATCCAAGAACCTCTTGATCTAATACCCGAGACGCCAGTCGACGACATCTCCAAACCTAACAACTTTTTGGAAGAAGAAGAGTTTGAATCCGACTCTGAAGATATGGAAGGGAACAATGGTCATGGGGAGGAAAGAGAAGTTCCACTTCAATATAACCAACCTTGGCTGGTCATAGATGCTGTGGTCGTCCCAGGACGAGTACATAATATTCCCCGGGACCCGAAAAAGATGCTCCCCAAGTATGATCCTGAAACTTCAGGTTTTCCCGAAGATCACATCAAGAAATTCATACTTGCAATAGGGATTATGAATGTTCAACACGAAGATGTAGTATGAAGACTTTTTCCACACACGTTTGAAAATTCATCTTCTACGTGGTATTTTAATTTGCCAGTACGATCCATAACCAGCTAGACTAAATTCCAAAATGATTTTCTAGATAAATTTTTGGAAGAAACTACTACAAGAGCCATGATGGATGAGTTGTTCACAACCACCATGACCCCAAAATAAAGGTTCGAATATTTCAATCAAAGATTCATGAACATCCTAAACAAATTTCATCCTGTGGCGAAACCAACTCAAGAGTTGCAAATCGAGATTTATGCCAATGCGCTCCCAGCTTCTATTTCCATGTTCATTAAAAGAGCCCCCAAGCAAACCCTTGCGGATAATTTTGAAGAAGCCAAGATGATATAATTCCATATGAAAGGATTTAAATAAGGCCAGGCTTCTCTAGTGAGAAAATAAATCCATCCCCACCCTAGAAGAGGACTCCTTTTGACTAGACCGCCGGTGAAACCAGATGAACAAACTCCCAACAAAGGTAATGGAAATATAGAATATCTACAATGCATGGTCAAGAAACTATAAAATGAGATTATAGACATGAAAAGAAGTGCAGGAGAAGGAAACCAAGGCCAAAGACCCTATAATATTTTCTTTAAAAGAAACCATCCTTTCAAAGAAATTGAACCTCCCCTAGCCAACTTAAACATTGACCTAGGGAATGTCACGTCTAATTCTTTCTGTACTTACCACCAAGACAACCACTTGGAAAGAGAATGCCCTCTATTAAGCCCTAATATTGGCTCATTACCCCTTAATTAGGGCATATTACATTAGTAATGTTATTTTATTTATGTCATCTTTATTCCATTAGTTGTAATTATACCTCCTAGTCTCCTATATATACCAAGGAGACATTTTCATTTGGAATCATCTTGTACTTGAACATTTATGTGGGGTAAAAGGAGGTTTCCCCCTAAAAGAGGATTATTATCTAAAATTATCTCTTTTTCAAGGTTTTCAATACTTATTCTAAGGTTTTTCTATGCTATATTGATATTTGGTTCTTAACATATGGTATTAGATCTCAAGGTCTTGGGGTTTCTCTACTACATCTGAGATACTGTGGAATTTTAGATATAAATTTTTTTCTACAATGATTCAAAAGGATCCACTTGGAAGATATTTTTTATAAGAATCAAGGTATGTTGGTTTACAAATTCAACACCTAAGGCCTTATACTTTCAGAGATACAAACTTTGTAAGATAGGGTTCTAGAATAATCCTGAATTGAGTCATTGCATAATTTTTTCTATAAATTTTTTCTTGTAATCTTTCAAACCCTGAAATTAGGAGGCTATTCTCAAAAATTAGTATGGTATCTTTGGTAGAAATATAAGCTTCTGGGTAATAGAAAATTTATAGATACACCCTGTAGAAGATAGAGTATCTGACTAGTCCGATTGACTAGTCTCAAGCAGGTGTTCTGGGTAAAAAATCATAAATTATTCCTAGAGTATCCAAATTGAGTGAGACTAGTTTCATTGGATAGTGGATAGACCGTAGTAGTTTTGGTATGAGTTTCAAAATTTTATATCAATTATTTAGTGTGGGGCACGCTATACAAGTGAGATCTCCTGGAAAGGACAAAAATCAGCAATTTGTGGGGAAGTTACTATAAATTCCACTTAGCACATTCAATTTTTATCACAACTATGGCATTGAAGAGAATAAATATTAGAGACCTATAAAAAATAAAAGTTCACACTCAGAGGGGCTGAAATTTTGGAGATACAATAAAAGGAAGATTGTCTAGCAAAACCACCTCAAAATCAAGGTTTAAGGTGATACTTGACCAACATGCCACCAAAAAAGGGAAATTCTACAACAAATAATCCTCCAGAGAATCCGACTTGGACTCTTGATGAATTTGAAGAAATGCGTAGGGACATAAATGATTTACAAAAGAAGACAATAACAAAAGATGAACTACAAGAGATGATGGATTCAATAAAAGCTAAGTTTGAGGCAATAAATACTAAGATGGATGCTTTAAAAGGGGAGATCATGGAAGGATTGAAAAATTTCCTAATAGAGAGAACACCTGAAAGTGAAAATGTAGCCCATGAAATTCATGATGAGGACACAAGGAAGGTGAATCAAGAATGGAGAAACTCCAACTTTGGGTTGAAGACCAACCACATTCCTAAGATCGATATGAGGAAGTTTGATGGCAAGGACCCAATCACATGGATACTTCAGATGGAGAAATTCTTTGATCTACATAATG
>JASDQU010394142.1:0-10890 GCA_032191745.1 Picea mariana | reverse complement strand
TAAAGACTCACTGCCACTAAGATTCATGATTCAAAGTTAAAAATGAGAGTAAATTGTTAATAATCTACACTAACTGATTCACCCCCCCCTCTCAGTTAGTTCATACCTGTAACATTTCTTTCTACAGAGTTTTGATGTTGATGGACGAGCTTCATAATTTGGGAGTTTGTTATTACCTCTTCCTTATTGAATTTATCTACTATGAGAATGGCTTGGTTGAAGACTTGGATTAATAACAATGATTTTACAAGAAGAACGTTGATTGCGACACATCATTTCTATGACATTTGTTCACGTTTGATCAATTTTGAATGAGGGAGGGACGAACATAGAAATCTTAATTTAAACAAAAACATTTTTTTTTATCAACTGTTTACTTTCGTTTAAATTATGATTATGTTTTCGTCTTTTTCTCATTAGAGATCATTTTCACAAAATCATTTGGTATGTTTAATTAATTAAATTCTTTTGTTAGTTTGCATCTCATTTCAAAATAAAAATAAAAAGAGTTATCTATCATTTGTTTGATTTTTTGAAAACCCAAAATTAATTTTTTTATCCTCTCCATCAACTTGAAGCTTCTAGAATTTTAAGATCATATTTGAAAGGAAAGTATAAACAATGTTTGTTTAGAAGTTATAGTTAGTTTAAATTCATTTTAATTTTATTGTTCTAGATTTTGATTTATTCACAATTTTTAGGTTATTAATTTGGTTTCTTTTTGTTTCACGGGTTTCTATTATCAGTTATTTGGTACAGATATGATCACGACTTGATTTTATTATCTAAATACGTTCAAGATAATTGATCCAAAAATAATATTGGGTTGCTGCAAATAATTTATGAGCAACAACAGATAAAATTTGGAAATGCGTTCAAGAACAAACAAATAATTTTGCGGGACTTGTTTTAGCCAAACCGTAAGGAAACTGAAGAAATGGTTAAAAACCCATCTACATAATGGACCCATTTAGCTTATGGATGGGAATTTTTCCAAACAAATGTACGATTTGAGATACGTTTGTGTCTCTTTACGAGGAAAATTCTAGGTGGAGGAAATTATTAGTGATGCCCAGACTATTCATTCATTGTATAAATATATGAGAAAGTTCAAAGCCAAAGAGATCCAAGAAATTGAGAGGAGGATTTTTATCCTTTCTTTTTTGTATATTATATATTTTGTCAAATTTTTTTTTTCAAATAGAGCAACAAATGGTTGGAATCTTTGGGAGAATAGACAAGTATTTTCAAACAAGAATATGGAATTCCAGATTTCTTAATGGCTTTTGTCCTGTGAGTAAAATGTTTTTTTTTTCATTATAATATCTTCATATTCTTTCAGTAATTGATTATGCATTGACTTAAATTATCTTTAGTCTATTTTATCAATACATGGTTAATTGTTATCATTTATGTATTAATTTTTTCTATCTTTAAGAGTCTATTATCCCAAAAATTCCTTTTGGACCTTATGATGAACTTATTATACTGAATCTATATGGGATACAATTTACTCTTTGGATTTTTTCCTTTTGTAGATTATGCAATGTTAATATTGTTTCTCATATAATTTCTGAATATGAAAATTTAATTGTATTGAACTATCTTTAGATTGTTCTACATATAAGTTTTCATGTTATGTTTTCATTTATATGGTTCATTATATTTTGGTTCCTTTAATATCTGCGGTTGATCATCTATTAAAATATTTTGAGTTTACATATGATACTAGATAGCTAGTAACAACATTTACTGAGGATTGGAATTTATTTCATTTTCAGTTATTTGGACATTCTAAAGTCACATGATATATAATCGTTTGTCTTTCTATCATCATAAACTAGTTCCAGAATATAAAAGACTTCTTTGAGTTTCTTAAGGAAGTATTATGCTTGCCTTTTTCATAGGTTTACACTTGACATAGGTTAAGAGGAGCTTATACAAATACAAAGAGACGAATATAGCTTACTATTGCTGAGCAACGAGAGGTTAGCTAGCTTATTATTTATTTAATTTGTTGATTTGTGAATGAGTAGTGATTGAATCATTTAAACGTTAATTTGTTTTGTCTATTTTCGTTATATCATTTGCAATCTTACTAATTCATTTTTTATTTGGTATTTAGAGTAATAGAATAATTTTGTTTATATTTAATCTTGTTTAGATCCATTATCTTAAAACAATTATTTTCACAAGGCTTTGCTGAAACCTTCTAAATTGTACATAAACATTGTTAGTTAAGAATTTGTAATTAAAGTGTTGGTTGTTAGAGTTGTATTTTTAGTTAGTCTACATATTTTAGTTGTTTTGGGATCTTAGTTGGCTGATGGAGCCATAAAACCCATCAGGGTAGATTATACCAAACGACTTAGGTTAAATAGACAACCCCGGTCTAGATCTTCCCTTCCCATTGACGATGTTTAATAAGCACCTGTCAACACACCCATAGACTCCAATACCTGGAACCTGAAGGATCCCATAACTACAACGATGTTGTATTTCCAAAGGACTCGCCACCTTTAATCTCAACTTGACTTGAATGACTTCTCCCTAGAGAAAAAGGGTCATTTAGTAGTGAACTAATGAATGAATGAACTATAATACATGGGACCCCAACCATAAAATCTAACTAGGATGAAAATGAAATACCTACACACACCAAAAACTAACACATTGTTGAATAATAAATGCTAAAAAATTCACATAGACTTGAAAAACAAACCAAAACTAAATTCAAAACCAAAATTTTCCTAACCTACCCCACTCCCTTGATAGGAGTGCACCAAAACATATTAAAGTAGAAGAAACATAGGTGTTATCACCTAAAAATTGCTCACTTGTGAAATTTCCACAAGTTTTACTGAAATATACCATCATCAAGATGTTTGGCGTCCATTTCACCTCATTTTCCCCCATTACTTGACCAATGGAAGCGATTGAATCAAAGCTAGATTTTGACCAAAAAGGGGGAAGCATAGATATTATTTCTAGAGGATGCATTACCAAAATAGATAATACCCCCAAAATCTACACAACTCTGCCAAATAACCAACTTTGCTTGTTTACAGATTGAATTTTCCAAATAGGGAAATTAGTTATATGTGGACATTTGTAAACCTTAATTTATATTCTTAGCCTTGATTTGGTCATATCTAAACAATATTTGAATACCATGCCTGCAAGTTTTAAACCCATGAATTAAAAACCATGCATACACATTATTAAGCAAAACAAAAATTATTCAATGGCTCATACATATATTACACAGAGATTTACACTGGAAACCCTTAACCAGGAGAAAACCAACCTTCCTTGGTGCCACACATTTCAACTCTTTATTGTGTTAATTTCACCATTCAAAAAACAATATATACAATATTTTAGGTATTCTGTGACTACCAAAACCCTAATCTCTAAATTCAGTATTAATTTAGAAAACTGCTAAAAATAGTGAAAACATTTAAAAATAGAAAAAACTTCCCAAAAACAATTATGGGGCACTACCTCAAACCCTACAAACTCCGGGAAAATACCTTCACATATCAAGGGGCCAATCCTAGCCCCTCTAATACCCCCCACAGGAAACACCCCATGCACACATACACCACTATTGGGGGGAGGATTGTCAAATCTAATTCACCCCCCACACACATGCGAACAATACAACACATACCCAACATTCTCCCACTTGTTGTCTTCTTTGCATATAGGGGATCACAAGATTAAATAGTCAACAATCCAGTGAAGCAATGCCCATTGTTTCTCTACACCAAGAGAACTTCTCAATGCTCACAAAATTTGTTAGTGAATATGCAACATTCTTCAAAGTTTCAACCTTCTCTAGCGACACCGTCTTTTCTTCAACCATGTATCTCACAAAGTGATACTAAACATCAATATGCTTTGTCTTTGAATGATAATTTGGGTTATTTTCCAGGAATATTTCACTTTGACTATCAAAATATAATCTTAATTCTTGTTGTACCAAGGCAATACCTTAACATAATATTTATAACCATATTGATTCCTTACTTACATGAGTGGTTTCCATGTATTCAACTTTTGTAGTTGATAGTGCCACTACAACCTATATTTTTCTCATCCAATTTATTTCTCTTCCAAATAGGTTAAACACATACCCACTTGTCGATATTCTATGATCCAGATATCCATCCTAGTATGCATCAAAAAACCCATGTATGTCCAACACTCTATCCAATCTTGGTATTCCTTGGTAGCACAATCCATAACTATAAGTTCCATGAAAATACATAAAACCCCTCTTTAATGTTGTTCAATGCTCCTTCCCTATTTTTGACATATACTTTCTCAAAACTCCTGCGACATGTGCAATTTTTGGTCTAGTACAAACCATTGCATACATCAAACTACCAACCACACTAGCATACAAAACATGGGACATGTCCTCTTCCTTTTTCTGTATATTGGGACACTAGTTTGCAGATAACTTTACACCTACAAGAATACAAACCTTGACTGGTTTACACTCTGTATTAATCCTATGGAATATTTTCTTGACATATCTCCTCTGATTCATCCAAAGTTTCTTGTTTGCACAATCTCTTTTAATATCCATTCCCATAATGAAGTTAGCAACAATGAGATCCTTCATGTCAAATTTGGAGGATAGTTGTGTTTTCACCTCCTTGATAACATCCATGTTGTTTCCTACCAACAACATGTCATCGAAATAAAACACTACATAAATGAATTGATTACCAGCCTACTTGGAATATACACGGTGATCAATCCTACTTCTCACAAATACTAGTCCAAGGATGTATGTGTCAAAATTTTGGTACCACATCCTAGGTGATTGCTTTAGACCATATAGTGACTTCTTTAGCTTATAGACAAACTCTTTCTTTCCCTTCGCTACAAATCCTTATGGCTGCTTCATGTAGTTTTCTTCTTCTAGATCCCCGTGTAGGAATTTTGCATTTGCATCCATCTATTCTACTTCAAATTCAAAACTAGAAACAATAGATAAAATAAATCCAATAGAATTTAACTTTGAAACAAGAGAAAAAAATTCACCAAAGTCAGTCCAACTACCTAAGAATAACCATTTGCTACTAACCTATATTTTATTTCTCCAATTTTCCTTTTGTTATCACTCTGTAATTTGCCCAAGGCTGTGGAGGTAGTAACAGAGGCAACATCAAAACCACTTTGAGTCTTGGATCTAGCCCTCCAAGACTCAGAGAGGGATCTCTCTATTTGATATAGATTTGTTTGAATATATATTAGGATATTTATGTATAACATGGGTTTGTTTATGGATTTGGTATGTTTGGGAGATCAAAAACTCAAATTTTCATTGGACCATGGGGTCTACCTTTTTGAAAATGGATCTATCTGAGATGTAAAGATTGTCACCACAGGGCAGGATAGAAAGACTACTGGATAAAATTGAATTAAATGAAAGTGGAGGAGAGGAAAAGAAGGGAAAATCCACAAAGCAGACGAGCAGATAAGAATTCCCATACTCAACTTCAGACGAAAACATGCAAAACATTAAAAGACCAGAAACAGAGTGAAAAAAACAAGTTATGTTCATAATATTTCTTTCAATGATTGGATTAGGGAAAAAATCAAATGGATTAATGGAGAAAGAAAATAGTTACTCAGAGAAAAACATCACCAATGAGTCTAACACAAGAATCCTGCAGGTACAATTTTTATTTTATGGAAAGTCATCAAGAAAATTACAATGTATCCCATGTGGGGCATGAATCGCGAGCTCAATCATCAACCCTTTTACATTAAACTCACATCAATAAATAGGAGAGATCCCCCAACAAGTTTTTGAAGTCGGATTCAACCGCCTCGGCCATAAATAGCAACAAATCACCAAAAATCCTCAATTGTCTGAGATGAAAGATGAGCCGAATTTATGCAAACAAGGTGTCCACACAGACATCTGTTTCTCTTCAATGCTGACACCTGGGAACAAATTGAAGGATTTTATTATATATGAGAATGTTCTGGACAAAAACGTCCTTTGGTTTTTCCAAATTCACCTCCACCTCGTTGTAACAACTCTTGCAAAATCAGGATTGTAACAGAAAATCCAAACATCCAAACAATGAGGCTGAAATAAAACATTTATTCTCCCAACTATGGCTCTTGTGAAAAAACTGAGAGAGGTTTTTGTTCTTCATACTGTTATGGATAAACTTGTCTCTCGGTTTTTCAAAATTCATTTTTTTGTGCCCGGAATCCTCTTCAGAAGAAGACTTGCCAAAACTGGAAAAACAGTGGTCTTGTGAAAATGCTAGAGGGCGGTTTTGGAGAGGTAAGCGGTATTCTAGACCCCCCATGAAGTGGTAAATGGTATTTAGACGGAGGGGGTCTGAAATCACCTGGAGGTGACAAGTGTCCCTCCCAATACCACTATTTTGGACCCCCCCGTTAAAGTTCGAAAAACATGGGGGGATCTGGAATTTTTTATGTCCGTAGATTTATTTATTTTGGGATATGTGTAAAAGGTGCGCACTATATTTTTATTTTATTTGTTTTTTGAATTTTTGTTTTAATTTAGTATGTTTATTATATTTTATGTTTTTAATTTTGTTTTGTGTTTTATAATTTGTTTTTATTTTTTAACGTTTTATAATTTGTTTTATTTAAGTTTATATGTATTACATGTTTTTATATTTTGTTTTTAATTATTACTTTGTTTTGTTTTGATTTTTATATTATGTTTTTGTTTACATGTTTTGTTTTTATATGTTTTTTAATATTAATTGTTTTTTGATTTTTTTCTTAATGTTTATTCTAACAAAATAACCTAATTATTAACAACTAACTTAACTATTAATCATTAATTAATTAGTTAATGATACATTTATTATTAACAAGTTTAACCTATTCTAACTACACTACTTTTATTGCTAACCTTATTACTAATTAATTAATTAATTTCTAACATTATTAATTAATGTAATCTTTTATTTATGGTCAATTGCCTTATTAAACTAACCAATAATTTTATTATCCTAAGTTTGTTTATTCATGCGGGGATGAGTGGCGAGCGAGACACAATCAACGAGACAAAGGAACAAGGGAGTGAGGGTGTATCAGTGGATGAAGGATGCAACATGGTGATGGAGGATTGGGTGAAATGGATGGAGGGGATAAAGGGGTCAACCAAGCCAAAAGTCTTCATCACGGGGGCAATGCCAAATCAGCAGTCAAATAATCGAGTTACCTATGATTATAGGACTCTAACATAGGCTCCACTTGGGGATGGTAGCTCTTTCAGGAGGTGTCAAGAACCACTGAAATCTGAACATGCAGACTGGTGCTTTATCCACTGGGCTGATCCCAAAATCTTATTCTGCAACCTGTACCTATTTTGATCTTGCAACTGAAACCAAATCAAAATGAACACTGTTGAAAAAGAGATGCTCAGAATGTTGAGCTTATTCACATTCTCCTACCTACCCTATGCTACTGATAATTTTGTCATTCTAAATGATACAATAATGCCAATGCAGCCAGTCAAACAACTTCTCTAACAACTCTGCTCTTTCAATGTTTTCAAACAATATCAAAAATAGAACTTGCATAGGCATCATGAAATGCTTTCCATCCTGATCATCATCACAAGGGGCTTGATAAAGACGACACATAACAGAAATACTGGAAATGCATTGTGGCCCTGTGATGAACAATTTCTCCATATAAATAGCCACTAGATCAAGATAAACTTGACCTATTACTAGATATTCAAATTTAACCAACTCAAATTCATGATTTGATGTTGTAGTTATGTTATTTGCATCCTCATGCAATTCCAGACATGGATGAAACTTTTCTGATGGGTTCTGAAATGATTCTTTTGTTGAACACACCCCTGTAACTAACTGCCTAATCGTGTCAATATCATAACAACTTTTCAGCTCATGACTGGTGAATGAAGAATGATTTTGACCCCACAGGTCATCTAACCGATCAGTTATTGGATCCTGAAAAAACTGACAAGACTGTTGCATTGATTCAAATGAAATTTACTAAATTTTTATGTATTTATCCTTCAACACTTGTTCAAGAGTCTCCTTCAAAATTTGAAATGAATTATAATATAATGGGACAGAATTACATTCCACTATTTCAAATCTTGTTTCGAGCTCTGGACTTTCATCTAGACTTTGAAAATCAAGGGAAATTAGTGACTATGATTTTGGGTCTAAAACAGGTCCTATGTTATCAATGACGTCCTTTACTAACTCATCAGAAAATTTTTTGTCTTCACTATTTACAACTTGCCTAAAGTTTCTTTTCAGAAACATAAGGGCAAAATTTTTTCCCTTACTCTGGAATTTTCTGCATTTTCCTCATCGCTGTCATGATTGTTGGGCAAAAACTGATTGTCATATCTTAGCTGTAACTGATATTCTTCCTACCAACGACATGCTGTTGGTTTCTTTGAACAATCAACATCTATTTCAGCCTCATGATCATCATCATATTGATCACACTTGGGTAGATTATGCTAGTAAGAAAATTCATCAAACATGCACATCATATCACCTAATGGCTCCTCAACAAGATGATTTGGAACTTCATCTTCGACTGTATTTTGAATTGAATACATGGAATAATCATTATCCAAACCATGGTACCAAGGGTGAGCTGCAAAATGTTCGGGAACTGTGACCTTTTCTTTCTCTGAAAACAATGCAACATGATGTCTTTGGAAAGCAAGCTTATTTTTCCTACTAATCTTATGCATCATCTCTTCCATGGCGCTGGCCAAGATGTCCAGTTCAACTTCTGATGACTTTAGCTGCTCCTTTTCTTTGTTCTTTACCTTTGACCTTTTGATCAACAAGTTGGTCTCCACATCAATTGTAATGTTCTGCATTTCTCCGAGAGTTGCAGTGTTCCTTTCTTTTAATTTGAATTCCATCTCAGGATCGAAGGAATCTGGGAAATGAAAATGAGATGATCTTGGGGGTGGTCTTATATCAGTAGGCATTGCATGATATATCTTAATGAATCTTGCTGAAAAATGCTGTATTGTTTCCCCTGGCTGTCTTTTCAAATGGTCATATTCTTCTAGGATGAGAAAGACATTTCTCATGATCACCCATCGATCTAGGAAAACTTGCACAAACTAATTGAAATTGTTAATGCTTGCATCTGGGATATTTTTAAACCAATTTTTAACTTTTCCTTGCAAAGACAAGGCAAACATCCTAATATAGACATCGTCATATTCAACCTCATAAAGGTCAAGGAAATCTTCAAGACTTTGGATATGCTTTTCAGCAGTGATATTCACATTTTGTCCATCAAACCTGGGCAGATTATTGATGTAATTGATAGGGAGGTCATGGAGAATAGGAGGCAAATATAGAGGTTTGTATCTGTCTAGGATTTTCTTGGGTATAGGAGGTAAAGCAAGGGGCTTATAACAGGCTGGAATTTTGACTTGTGAATATAGACTTTTCACATATGTATCAGAGATCTTTACATATGTAGGAAATAAAGCAGGAGGCTTATGTCTATCAAGGCTTCCTATAGGTGTAGGAGTGGGTACCAGAGCTATGGGAATAGGCTCAATCCTTTGAGATTCATCAGGTTGAAAATGGTTATCCTGAACTTCAACAATATACTCTAGACCAGGATCATGATAAGAGAGAAAGTAACTGCAGATGAAACCAATAATATCAGGAATACAATTTGATCTTGAGTACATAGTATTTCTAGGCTGCTCGGTCATGCTTCAAGTTCTTCCTCCAGTGGAGTCTTTGAGTTGGCACTGTTTGGAGCTGATTAGAGTCACTAGGTGAAATATTTCAGCCTTCTTGTGTCTGATCACTGTCCACCATCAATGATTAGATCTAGAACTTGAAGTACACTACTGGAGAAAGTTCCCCAGTATGGTCACCATTATGTTATCACTCTGTAATTTGCCTAAGGCTATGGAGGTAGTCACAGAGGCAACATCAAAACCACTTCGAGTCTTGGATCTAGCCCTCCAAGACTCAAAGAGGGATCTCTCTGTTTGATATAGATTTGTTTAAATAGATATTAGTCTAGTTATGTATAACATGGGTTTGTTTATGGATTTGGTATGTTTGGGAGATCAAAAAATTGAATTTTCATTGGGCCATGGGGTCCACCTTTCTGAAAATGGATCTATATCAGATGTAAAGATTGTCACCACAAGGCATGATAGAAATACTGCTGGATAAAATGGAATTAAATGAAAGTGGAGGAGAGGAAAAGAAGAGAAAATCCACCAAGCACAGGAGTAGATAAGAATTCCTATGCTCAACGTTAGACGAAAACATGCAGACCACTAAAAGACCAGAAACAGAGTGCAAAAAACAAGTTTTGTTCATAATATTTCTTTCAATGATTGGATCAGGGAAAACATCAAATGGATTAACAGAGAAATAAAATAGTTACTCAGAGAAAAACATCACCAGGGAGTCTAACATAATAATCCTATGGCTACAATTTTTATTTTCTGGAAAGTCATCAAGAAAATTACAATGTATCCCCTGTGGGGCATGAATCCCGAGCTCAATCATCAACCCTTTTATATTAAACTCACATCAATAAATAGGATTGATCCCCGAACAATTTTTTGAATTCGGATTCAACCTCCTCAGCCAAAAATAGCAACAAATCCCCAAAAAGCCTCAACTGTCTACCATGAAAGACGGGTCGAATTTCTACAAAAAAGGGGTCCGCACAGACATCTGTTTCTCTTCAATTCTGAAACCTGGGAAAAAAAATAAAGAGTTTATTGTATACGGGCATGTTATGGACAAAAACATCCTTTTGTTTTTCCAAATTCACCTCCAGCGTGCCGAAACAGCTCCCACAAAATCGAGACTGTAACAGAAA
>JASDQU010394141.1:0-10890 GCA_032191745.1 Picea mariana | reverse complement strand
ATGCTTTAGATTCTGTTGTCCATTTTACTTCACTGTTTTTTCTGAGCATATATGTAATCAATTTCACAATTTCAACGAAGTTAGGAATAAATCTTCTCAAGAAATTTATTTTTCCTAAAAATGATTGAATTTCTTTCACATTCCTAGGAATAGCTATTGTATCTATAGCCTCTACTCTTTTAGGGTCAATCCTGATTCCATTTCGAGATACGATGTGACCCAACAGCTTGCCTTCTTGCATAGAAAAATGAGACTTCTTAGGATTTAAGGATAGACCAAACCTGCGGCATTTTTCAAATGTTTGTTTGAGATGAATCATATGGTCTTCATCCGATTTAAAAAAAACAGTAAGATCATCCAAATAGATGACTACAAACTTGTCCCATTCACCAACGAAAGCAATATCCATCGTGCGTTGAAAAGTAGCACCTGCATTCATTAGTCCAAATGGCATTTTATTGTACATAAACGTGCCCCAAGGAGTAGTAAATGTGGTTTTTTCTTTATCAAGATCACTGACGACAATTTGATTATAACCCAAAAATTCGTCAATCATTGACATTCTATTAGCTCCTACTACTTTTTCAAGAACATGGTCCATTTTAGGTAGAGGATAATTATCTTTGAGAGAAGATTTATTAAGATTCCTGAAATCAACACATAGTCTAATTTCCCCATTTTTCTTTCTAACCGGGACCAGATTAGCTACCCAATACGAATATCTTAGGGGTACGATTATCTTATCATCAAGAAGTTTTTTGACTTCTTGTTCGATAACAGATAATAAAATGGGGTTAAATTGTCAGAGTTTTTGTTTAAAAGGTTTGACACCTGGTTTGAGAGGTATCTTATGTTCGATCATAGAAGTGTCATATGTTTCCAGTTCTTCATATGACCATGCGAAAACATCTTTGTATTTTCTTAACAACTCTGTGTATTTATTTTTGTTTTCTGTTGATAAATATTTGGATAGTTTAACCATTCGGGGGTTTTTTTCAGTTCCTATATTACAATCTTCAACCTCCTCTGGTTGGGGTTGTAGGGTGGTTTTTGAAGGGATATCATCTTGATTAAAAAGTCTTTCCAAAGGGATTAGACCCTTGGGAATTTGGTTGTTCTTTAGAACAAGCATTCAGTGATTTGCAATTTTATCATGAAATTCTTTAGAATCCTCCCCCTCTTGCATGATCCAAATAGGATCATTTTGATTTTCTTGATCGGTATGTGTTTCTGAAAATTCATCTAATGATTCTAGAAACTTTCGAAGCTGCTCATCGTCTTCAAAAACCTTCCAATGTTGTATGTTATTTGGTATCAAAGGGCGATGTCTCATTTGTATATGATATTTTAATTTAAAAGCAGTCGGGGGTGTGAAAGTTGATGCAGCTTTGGCTAAAGCATCCGCCTGTTGATTCTCAGATCTTGGGACGAAATGAAAATTCACATATGAGAAGAAGTTCTCGATTAAATCCCAGACACAATTCCTATAGGACTGTAATCTAGGATGCTTAGCCTGATACTGTCGATTCACCTGTTTTATAATTAACTCGGCATCAAAAAAGACTTCGAGTTTCTTAATTTTCATCCTTCTAGCAGCTTCTAATCCTAGCACTAAAGCTTCATACTCGCATACATTGTTTGTACAATCCACATTCCACTGAAGCCTATATGAAAAAGGAATAACAAATTGATCATCGGGAGCCACAAGAAGTGCTCCTACCTCGGCTCCAAGGAAAGATGAAGCACCATCAAAGTACATTTTCTATACACCAGTGCTATATACATTTTTCTCTATTTCTTTTTTTTTCAATTTTTTCTTCTATACATTTATCATCTGCATCTACTTCAAAATCGTCATCAATAGATAATATACAATTTCCTAAATCTTGGTCGGCAATATAAACTGGATGATTTTTGGGATTGTTTCGGTCACCTACAATAAATGCCAACCTAGTCTCTCTGTAAAGGCGAGTGTATTGGCCTCCGAAAACTGGAATTGTAGCATATGTCATATCCAGCTGGAAAGATCCTCCAAGCTTGGCACCCCATGATCTAGATAATAGCATACCATACTTTGGGGGAATGTCAGCGATCACTACATCCATAAGAATACTTTTAGCAGGTATTTGAGCCAAACCTACCACTAGGTCTTTAATCATACCTATGCATTTTACTTTCCTCGAATCGAAAGAATATAAGTCACCATAGGGCCTTGTGATTTCAAGACCAATTTTTTCCATAATTTCCTTTGGCATAACATTGTGGGAAGCTCCGAAATCCAACATGCAGTTGTGGAGAAGGTGGTCAAACAGGGTTAACGTAATATAAAAAGGAGCCACGGTGTCTCTTGCACCTTCGAAGTGTGGACCGAAGACTATGTTAGGTTTGTCATCCTCTAAGTTGATGACGTCGGCCTGGCTTTCATCTTTGAAAAAATTAATCATTTTGGCGATTTGTTTTCTATATATGGGATTTTTAGCTAACTCAACAAGGGGAATAGGAATTTTGATTTTATTTATTTTGTTTTTCAAATTGAAGTTTCCTAGAGCCTTGTCATTTTCGATGTTCGGGGCTTCCATACCTTTCTTTTCAGTTTTTCGTTGAGATGTGAACTTGTTTTCGTTTATAGGATCTTGTGCCTTCACAGGGAGTGTTCCTACCGGTTCTGACTGGACAGGTTGCTTATCAGCTGTGTTTCTTTTCGCAGACTGTTTATCAGCAAATTTTGGAGTTGCCTCATCGGTTTTGCTTCTTGGAAAACTCTTTTTTGTCAGAACATTTGGGAGACTTTTATTTCTTGGTCTTAAATTATATTTTCCCTGTAGTTCAGCTATAATATCATCTGCAATATCTTGATTTGTGAAATCATCAGTCATATTATTGCTAAAATGTTCTTCCGATGTACTTTCTTTACTTAAAGATGCTTCATAATCCTGTCTCGATAAATAAGGTGATTTATTATCATCGCCAAGGTTACTAATATCTTCATCAATTTCTTCAAAATCTCCTAAATCTTCCTCTCCAATTTAGTTTTCATTTTTAAAGGGTGTTGGGATTTTTTGATCTTCATTTTTAATTATTTTCTGTGGTCCCTAAGGATGAGGATTTCTTCGAAAATCTTTTCTGGGGAAATTATCTCTTTTCGATTTCTCTAGTTCCATTTTTGAGATCTTGTTTGAAATTTCTTAAATGACCCTAGCCATTTCTTCTATTCTATCTCCCGAGGATTTTCCCGATCCTGAAGATCCACCTTGCTCTTTAAATTTCCTATTTTATTTGTTTCCATTTTTAGTCTTTGCTTTTAGTTTCCCTGATGCCATCATGTTTGATTCAATCTCAAGCGCATCATCTTGCATTTTTGTGAGATCTGTTGATCTCCTTTCTCTCAATAATAAGGCGAAGTCGGGATCAAAAGCGCCAGCAAAAGTCACTTTTGTTGCAGGTTGTGAAGGTTTAACTTCCACTGGAATTTTATTATACAACTTATTGACCCTCTGTGTGAATTCTAGAACTGATTCAGAGTTTTTCTTTCTAAGGGCTCCAAATTCAGTCAAGTAGTAGAGGTGATCCTTCCTCTCTCCCCATTGTCTAATAAATGCACTTTCAAGTTCTTCATAGGATCTTAAAGATCCAGCTGCTAAGGATTGGAACCAGGTCCTCACCTGTCCTTCGAAAGTTTGAACAAGGAGTCTAGAATAAACATCTTCATGTTCTATTCCAAGTATGTCATCAAATTGATTAAAACATTTTATATGTTCTTGGGCACTCAGATCACCTTCCCCTGTAAATTTTGGAAGGCTTTTCATATAATTCTCGGGGAGATCATGAAGAGGAACGGGGAGAATAAGTGGAGCATCTCTAGCAGCTACTTTAGCGAAAATCCCAGGAATCATTACTTGACCACCTCCAGGGGCACCACCTCCATCTCCAGCACCTCCTTGTGCAGCCATGGTTAGATTTCTGGCTGAAGTTCGGAAAGTGTGAGGAGAAGATTCTCGGAAATCTGGGGAAGAAACTTCAGGAAAAGAGAAAGTGTTGAATGAGAGGGGAAGTGAAAGTGATCTTTCAAGAGTTTCTGAAGTATTTGATTGAGTACAGTGAGGCTGATATATGGTATATGTGGGTAAAAAGACTTGTTTAAGTGATTTTCGTGATTTTAAAATCTTTTCCGGATCAGAGACTGGCGAGGTCTGCTTGTTATCCGAGTTTTTTCTGGTGTTCTTGCGGCTAATAGCCAGTTTAGTTATTGTGGAGTCGCCAAGTGAAAAAAAATAAGACTTCGAAGGTTTTTTGTCCTTGTTCACTATCAAAAATAGAAAATGTCAATGTCATTCTTCCCAGGCAAAAGATTCGTTTCTTTGTTCCCCGACAACGACGCTAAAAATATGTTGTTCATGATTTTATACTTTAAGTCTATAAAGTATACCATCAATGCATCTGTAAATATCTAAAGGAATAATTTAAGAATAAGAATTCAAAGGAAGGTTAAAGCAGAATCAGTTTCTCAACTGTCTTTGTCTTGCTTCCTGTTGTTCTTGGATGCTAATGTCTCTTTCAATAGCAGCCCATGAACGTTCTAACTCAACCCGGTTAGTTGTTGTTTGTAAAATGGTATTAAATAAATTCAAGGCAATATTGGTTTGATCTTGAAGACCAGGTTCAATGTTGGGTTGTCTGCTACTTGGAACAGTCATGGAGGATAAAACTTTATTTTATTTGTAAAGGATTTTAATCAAATGTTACTTCAAATTTTCCAGAGATGAGAACAAGAAAAACAATTTTGACATTCAAAACAGTAATGTAAATACATTCGAGGTCGTTTCCTGGATTTGTAACAATTTTGAGAATCATAAAATAACAAATAAACACTACAGAAAAATATGAGGCTTTAATCAAGAAAGAATCTCATATGTCAATAGAAAATAATGAAAGAAAATGGGGTTTCTAACGAAAGTTAAGTATTAAGGTACAAAAGATTTACAGGTCTTAAAATTACTAATAGAAATTTCAGAGGAAAAACTGTAAATAGTTTGACATCCAAACCAATCTGAACTATAAATCAATGATGTAGATAACTTCAAATTGATTATTCGTTAAAAAAAACATTGAAAGAAAAATTCAACAAAATATAATAAACAGGGTTGAAGAACACATAGCTACAAATTTGCAGGATTCAGAATCTCGTTTGTGATCTATATTCTGATGTATTTGAAAACTGTTATTACAAAATGGCTCTCTCCAAAAATTCTGAAGCCTTTTCTCAGTCTTTAGAAACTACATTTATACATTTTCATCAATATTTTCTCGTTGGTGACTAACCAACTTCCTAATATTACGGTTGCATAAAAATAATGTCAACCGTTTACAATTTCTTTCTAATTTCTAATAATAAAAACATTTAAAAAATATTTTAAGCTTGCATTGACGAACTTCCTTTCTCCGATTCAATACACTGAACACATTTACCCAAAAACTTCACAAAAGTCCTGGGAGCATCTGGTATCTCATTTTCTTCAAATAAGAAAAGCATTTTCTACAATTCGGGCAACCGATTTTCTATCATCTTTTCTGTGAATTCAATAGTTTTCAATTTTAGATTTGACGTCACCATCCATTTGTTGATCTCTGTAATATTGATCAATTTAATTTTTGAAATCTCTCTTTTCATTTCCTCCAGTTCTTCTTTAAACCTTAGCTGGTGGTTCGCAATATTAATTTCACCTAATAATCTGGAACAGTCATCTGTTCTGATATTCAATGAAGCTCTTTCTAATAGATCGAAAACTCCCTAGCAATGATCATTGACTTCTCTTTCTATTCGTTTATATTCGGCCAGTTTTGCTTCCCACACTTTTATTATTATGTCCCCTTTAACCTATTCAGAAATAGATAATTTCTTAATCTTTCCTACCTCTTCCTTTGATGAGAAAGCCACTGCCTTCTAAAAAGTTATTCTAGCTACTTTCACCTCCCTTTCCTTCTGGAACACATTCTCCAAAGACTTATTTGTTTCTTGAAAATAATTCTGGACTATTTCCAGATTCAAGAACACTATCTGTTGTTCTTCCTCTATTCTTAAATATATCTCCAATGCTTGTGTCCTGAAATTTTCAAGTTCTATTACCTGATTAGTAATAGAAATAATTTTATCTTGTAAATGCTTGTTTTCTTCTTCCAGCTTTCGAACCTGTTCCTGTGTGACCTGTATTATGAGTTTTTCCTCCTCCAAGTCTTTATTCATTTTCTTGATTTCTTGCATATCCTTTAGTCTAGCTTGTTCTAGACCCTTCTGTATTCCCCAACTAATATTTCTCTCGTTTTCTTTTAGTTTGTCTTGCAACTGAATTATTGTTTGGTCCTTCTGTTCGAGCATAGTTGTTAAATTGCCAACGGAATACATGTTTGTTGATGCTATAGCACCCATTGTACCTACTAATTCTGTAGCAAATTCTCCATCCTTGAGTTTCTTTCCATCTATAATAGCTCTATTCTTTTTAATCATCCCTTCTCCCCTTGGATGAATTTCCTGTTTCAAGACTGCTCTTCGCTTTTTACTGAAAAAATAATCTGATGGGGGGATTTCATCTCTCGAAATCGGCTCTAAATCACTGACATATAAAACTCCTTCATGGGGGTTTCCAAAAGTGGACTGCAATGGAGTTAAATATGTGATAGGACTACCGAGCTCTGTTGAAGCTGTTCCTCCTATCTTTTCTGGAACATTTTTCATGATTTCTGGAATTGTTTCCAGCTCTTTTCTCTTCTCCGTTCCCGATTCTCTTGTTTGGGAACCCTCTGCATCTTGGGAAGGTATCTCAATATTCTTCAACTTACCTTTGTTGTTTGTTGTATCCTGTGTATTAGTTTCAAATCCTGGAGGAGGTTCTTCCTGTTCTGGCGGTGGGGTCGAAATTTCACCCTGTAAACTCTTAGGTAGGCAACTTCGCCTATGACTTTTAAAAGATGTGAATCCAATCTGTGAGTCAGGTGGCAAGTCCTGGACTCTGTTCATCACTTCTTCATAAGACTTAACATCTTTAAATATATCATCATAAATAGATACTTCATGTTCATATGCCTTTATATTGCAATGTATGAAATGCCTACTTATTACTTGGTAGGGGTCATATTTTCTGTGCTCAATATCTACTAATTTCACTTCTTCTAATGACTCAGCCTCTACCTTAGAATGGCCTAAATTTGATAAAGAAAATTTCCCAATATAAACAGGGAAAGATGGCCATGATTTCTTCTGAAGTGCTTTTAATTCCAATCCAACACTGCCCTTGACTATCTGATAAGCTATCTCCCTGCACACCAATCTATTTGGTAGGAATTTAGGGAGTGCATGAGGGGGAATGGAACAGCCATAAACCCTAATGTAGGAAAAAAATTCCTCAATAAACCAGTCGGCAACTGCTTTAAGACTTTCTATGATTGTATCAGAAATGCGGGGGGGTTCGCATCCAAAAAAATTTTTGTGCATGGGAATAATAATAAAATGACAGACCTCGTAAAATGCATCTTTAACATTTTATTCCCAAAGGGCCGAGTGGTATTTGTGAATGGGTTCTGGACAGGAAATGCTTTAACTCCAATTCATTAATGGAAAGGGAGTCATAAAACAGATTGCATCCATTACGTATGCAGACATATAAAAAGTTGTTGGTTGTCCCTTTAATTTGGCTGCTTTGTAGTTTAAAATTTCTTGTGTTAGGTTATCCGACAAAATCTTATGCCAGTTAAAACCATTTCCTTTTGAAGCTTCATCTAAAAAGGGCACCCAGTCTGCATGAAAATGACAGGGATTTTTTCTCCCGAAAAGTCTGCATAACATAATGGCTATATAAACCATGTATTCATTTAAGGAGGTTGTAGCATAAATCCCATGACCATCAGCCCTAAACTTTGCTTCAGACCTTGCCCATCCTCTAATCATATCGGGATATGTCTGGTCTGCCTCAATACATTCCTTTCTTTGAAACTCAGCTAAAAATTCAGCATTAAAAGTATGTTTATGATTCAGCGAGAGTTTATACATTACTTGAATGTGCTCTGGTCTGAATGAGCCGACGATAGCTCCTTGCTCATTTAGAATGCTCCTTGTTGGGACATCTACCTTATCCAGAGCCCAGCTGATCATATCAGTGTATGCCACAAGCCTTGGATGCGCAACAATCTTATGAAGCTCTGACTCAGCTATGTCCCGAAAATGATTTTCAGAGTCAAGATGAGCATTCTCAAACTCATACTCCAGTAAATATGAGATTTGAGTCCAAGATTTAATAAAATCTATAGCATGTGGAGTGGTATCGGAGATAATATCTCCTTCCTATGCGTCTTTATTTTTCTTCGGTGCCTTTCTGGGTGCCATGACTTCTGTGTTTAATTGAAAACTTGTCAAAGAAAATGGATGAATGAGCTCAACTTAGAATGAAAACACAGACATTCGAATGTTTATTTTGAATATATTTTAAAAATGACGAGATTTGCACAGCTGTCACGAATTTAAAGCTCTTAATGCAGAAGATATTTTATCGAGATACGCTTTTAATGTCCGTATTTAATTACCTTCGGGTTTTGAAGAAAACGAGAAACCTACTTAATTGGTAAGAGAACATAAATGAACACCTAAGAATGATTACCATTGATCTTGTTTTTAAGAAAAGGTTAATTAATGTTAATCATAATTTAAAGCTGAAAACTTCGTTTTTCGGGGTTTCGGAAATCCTGATGTCGAGAGGTATGTAGTTGATGAAAAAGCGATTTCCAAAAATGCTAAATCACGAAATCACGATGCTTTAATTAAGATTTAAATGATTTTAGCACGTTAATTAATTGAGATTAGACTTTTTCGGGATTTCGGGAAACATGATGACAGGAGACGTGTGTTATTAATAAAATCCGATCTTCGAAATCGTGAAATCGTGATGGCTTGTTTGTTTTAAATGGGACTTAACTTATCTTAATTAATTAAATAATCACGATTAAGGCCAAAACATAATTAGTTTAATTTAACGTGACTTATGGATCGAGGTTTCAGAAATCGGGATTTCGAGAAACATGATGACAGGAGACGTGCTCTCACAGAACCGCGAATCCCGAAATCGCGACATAATTATTTTAACCCTTAACCTTTCTTAGAAGAGACTAAATTAATTCGTTTTTAAATTAAGATTCCAACATTTCAGGAAATCGGGGATCGGGGTTTCGTGATTCAATTTCCATAAAAAAATTGTTTGCATAAAACCCCGAATCCCAAAAAAATTTTAAAGTTTAATTGAAAAAATTGTAACTTTAAAATTCAACACGTTTTAAATAATTTTCAAAAAAGCGTCAGAAATTTTATATTTTTTGTAAACCTTTTTCCGTTCATTATCCAAAAAACAATTAATAAAAAGGTATTGTGAATTTAGAAATGACGAAACTCTTGTTTTAAGAAAGCCGAAACCCGAAAAACACAAAAAAATAAAAATCTAGGCCTTAAGGATAAAAATTTAAGATCTGTTTCAACAGGTTGTTTGCTTTATTTCCTTGGCCTCCTAGTATTGCAACCAAGGAAGGAATTTCCCTTTCCTAGTCGAAGTATGCATGCAACCTTCTTCACTTCTTTCATGTGGAAGATTGTAAATCAACTGCTTCTCCCTTTAAGTCTAGAGTCAGACTTGTTGCCACCTATACTACACTCGAAGTATATGTCACTTTGTACCAGAAGCTAGTTGATATCTTTTTTTATTTGACTCATACGCATCCTAATATTTCCTTTTTTGTTGGTCTCATTGCCCAATATATGCAAACACCCCATGAAAGCCATTGAGAAGCACCAAAAAAGATACTTCGATATATTTGAGGTACAATTCAATTTGGGATGTATTACAGTTCAGGAGGGACTCCTTTGTTGGTTTTTTTCATTGATTTCAGTTGGGTTGGCGACCCTAATGATTGAAATCCTATTGTAGGTTATTTTTAGTCTTGGTTCTGGACCTATCCCTTTAGCTTGTAAGAAACAACAAGCTCTTTCTCTTTCTTCAAGAAAAGAAGAACATCAAGTAATAATTAATGCAAGTAAAAAAGTCTTGTGGCTTTGATATATCCAATTCAGCATCAAGATTCGGTACATCAAACAAATTGAGCTACACATGCACTTTGTCAGAAAGCTTTTTCAAAATCATGTCATTGAAACGCTTTTGCCCCAGAAATGATCAAATTATAAACATTTTCACAAAATCTTTTACCAAAATGAATTTTTCCAAACTTCACAAGTCAATAGCAACCATCAACAACATGCCCAACAATAACTCAAATGTAAACATATCACTTAAGAAAACTTTAACCCAAGTGAGGGGCTATATGAGCCACCTATTTTAACCAGCCTTATGAACCATCATAACATTAATAAGGAACATTAACAAAGTTTCATTTCTATATACCCATATGGTGGGAATGGTTTTCAACATATCTTATCATTTTTAAGATCAATGTGCATTATGAACCACCTATTTTAACCAGCATTATGAACCATCATAACATTAATAAGGAACATTAACAAAGTTTCATTTCTATATACCCATATGGTGGGAATGGTTTTCAACCTGTTTTATCATTTTTAAGATCAATGTGCATTATTTTTTATTAACTGAATTTTTGTTATATATTATATTATATTATATTATATATATTTATATATATTTATATATATATATATATAAACTTAACATAATTATCAATTTTAAATTTATATATTTTGAGTTTTTTTATATTAAAATAATTACAATAAACATTCATACTGTAAGATAAATGGTATCATGCCGGCTAACAATGTATCATATATTTTCCATATATATAACAAGAGAAGTAGAATGGATCTGAGTTAGATATGTTTTCCCATAT
>JASDQU010394140.1:0-10890 GCA_032191745.1 Picea mariana | reverse complement strand
TTGAGTGGATAGATTGCCAGTGAAGGCAGTCCAAGTGGGGTTAAAGCCACTTGGGGCATGCTTGGCCCTAGGGTGTGAAAACATTGTATCCTTTTTGTATATCTTGTATTGTTATATATCTAATCTGTTGTAACATTGTATAGTCTTGAAGTAATTCTTATTGTGGGGTTTGGGTGATTTGATTTGAATTGTAATACTTTGTAACGAACAACCCTCAAACATAGTTGACCCCATTGCCCAACCTTAGGCACTAGTCCATAGTTGACTTAGGGAAAGGGCTGCCTAACATTTAGAATTAAGCTTGCATTTGCATTGCTGTTTGACATATAGGCTAGTTTCCCCTTTGGCCTGTAAACAATTAAAACTAACTCCTAGAACATTGTAAATAAAATTAACTTAGTAACTAGGGACAACCCCCCTTGGCTTCCCTAGGAGTAAGCCTAGACGGAAGAAGTTCCTGTCAAGGTGACAGTGTGGGCAGGGACTTAGACATTGTGTCTCCGAGGGCACACTAAGTGAGCCGGACTTAGCTCACGTTTGCAAGTGTGCATTAGGGCGACAACACTCCCCATGCAGAAGATCGAATTAGGATGGGCAGACTCCTTTACAATGCGACAGCTCTGCTCAACACTTAGAAGATCATATCGTCTCCGGTCCTCAACGATTACTAACTCAATAATGAAGAAGCATGAGACAATAATTACAAGATAGAGCAAGAGATAAGTCTTCCATAAAGTATGCTTTAAGGACAAAGCATTTTTAAGGGGAAGGCAATGTTATAAACATAAATATACATATACCATAGATATTCATAACATAATAATTAATAAATAATAATTATTAATAATGAAAAGTCATGTCTCAAAGGAAATGACTATTGGTAAAGGGCACCCCTGTGTGGGTATATAAACGAGCCCTCATTCTCAATTGTAATCATCTTATATCTTATATCTTATCTATTCATATATTATTTACAGTCCTACATGGATTACTTTGTTATATTCCAAGTATTTTGGATAACTCTTGTGTGAGCGAACTTTGTTCGTCTCATATCATCTCAACAGATGGAAAAAATTATTCGAAAAGGAGCAACTACCTATTTTATCCAATGCCACCACATGGGAATACAAGAACCAGAACAAGACTCCAAAAATTTAGAAATCCAAGACCTAATTCAAACACACAAGAAGGTGTTTCAAGACCTCCCCATGGACTTACCTCCACAAAGAAGAATTGAACAGTTAATTGAAATTAAACCAGGGTCAAGCCCATTCAAGATTAGACCATATAGATACCCCCATCATCATAAAACAAAAATAGAAAGATTAGTTCAAGACTTGTTAAAATGTGGTATTATCACAAAAAGTAGAAGCCCGTATTCAGCCCCAGTTGTACTAGTACGAAAGAAAGATGGTTCTTTCAGGTTATGCATAGATTATCGTGGGCTTAATAAGATAACAATTAAAAATAAATTTCCCATTCCTTTCATCGACGAAATTTTGGATGAACTTCATAGAGCCAAAAAAATTTCAAAACTCGATTTGAGATCAGGATATTACCAGATTAAGGTAAGATTAGAAGATGTACCAAAGACCGCCTTCCAAACCCATGAAGGACACTACGAATTCAAGGTAATGCCTTTTGGGCTAACTAATGCCCCAGCTACCTTTCAAGCAACTATGAATGAACTATTTCACCCACACCTAAGAAAATATGTTTGTCTTCTTTGATGACATTTTAGTGTACAGCAAAACATGGAAGGAACACATAAATCACTTAGGACAAGTATTATCTATTCTAGAAAAAAATCAATTCTACGCAAAAATGTCAAAATGCACTTTCGGCAAGGAGGAAGTAGAATATCTCGGTCACATTATTTCCAAAAAAGGAGTTAAGGTAGACCCAAACAAAATCAAAGCAATTACAGAATGGCCCCGACCAAAAAGTATATCTAAATTAAGAGAATTTTTAGGCTTGGCAGGATACTACCGACGATTCGTCAAAAACTATGCTCACCTAACTGCCCCCCTAACAAATCTCCTAAAGAAGAACTCTTTCCATTGGAATGAAGAATCTGAAAAATGTTTTGGAAATTTAAAAGAAATTATGTCCACAACCCCCGTGTTAGCTACCCCTGATTTCTCCAAACCCTTCATAATTGAATGTGATGCTTCAGGTTTTGGGATCGGAGCAGTCATGATGCAAGATGGACACCCAATAGCATTTGAAAGTAGGAAACTAAACAGAAAAGAATGTTTACAATCCACATACAATAAAGAAATGCTTGCAATCATGCATGCATTAACCAAATGGCGACAATATCTATTGGGAAGCAAATTCTTGGTACGTACAAATCATAATAGCCTACAATATTTGTTACAACAAAAAACATTAACTACTGTACAACAAAAGTGGATAGAAAAAATTGCCACGTTTGATATGGAGATATTACATAAGAGAGGAAAAGATAACATAGTGGCCGATGCTCTTTCACGAAAAGATGAAGAAGCACAAGTTTTTGCAGTATCAATCGCAATTCTGGAATGGTTGAACGAAATCTAAAGTGAATATGCCAAAAACACAGAGACATGCTCCATAATCAATAATTTAACCCAATACCCCAAGTTCGAATGGAAGAACAACATCTTATAGTATAAAGGAAGAATTTATTTGAACAATAACTCAAAATTTAAAATCAAGGTACTCCAAGAAGCTCATGACTGTCCAACCGCAGGCCACGTTTGATTTTTCAAAACATATTATAATGCTTGTCAATCATTCTTTTGGAAAGAAATGAGCACAGACATTCAAAAGTATGTAGCAGAATGTGATCTTTGCCAAAGAAACAAAACTGAAAATATATCAACACCAGGAGTACTCCATCTGTTACATGTTCCTAACCAAAAAATGGGAAGAAATCTCAATGGATTTCATTGAAGGATTACCAGTATTAGAAGGAAAAGATAAAATCTTAGTGATAGTAGACAGACTAACCAAGTATGCACATTTTATGGGAGTAAGAAAAACAGATTCCGCAAAAAAAACAGTTGAAGTCTTCTGTAAAAACATTTATAAATTACATGGTTTTCCCGAAGTCATCGTCAGTGATAGAGACGCCAAATTTAAAGGGAACTTTTGGAGAGAGTTTTGCAAAGAAATCGAGACGTCTCTTAATATGAGCTCAGCTTATCATCCTCAAACAGATGGACAAACAGAAATTGTCAACAAGTGCTTAGAAACTTACCTTCGTTGCTTCGTCATTGATAAGCAAAATAAATGGCTTCAATGGTTGCACCTCGTTGAATGGTGGTATAACTCCACATATCACACATCAGCTAAAATGACACCGTTTCAAGCTCTTTCTGGATATCCACCACCATCATGGAAAGAGTTAGCCACAAATCAAACAAAAGTTGCATCAGTAAAAGAGCTTTTACACGAAAGTCAAAAAGTTGTGCAAATTCTCAAGGAAAACTTGGTTATAGCAAGAAACAGAATGAAGCAACAAGTTGATCAACACCGAACAGAAAGAGAATTCAAAGTTGGAGAATGGGTATTTGTGAGACTTCAACCCTACAAACATTTATCACTTAAACAACAAGGAAAGAATAAATTAGCCCCGAAACATTAAGGACCATATCAAATTAACAGAAAAATCAGTGACGTCGCTTATGGATTGGACTTACCAGATAAAAGTCGTATCCACAACGTTTTTCATGTATCATGTCTAAAAAAATTTGTTGGACAACACCAAAAGGTGCAAACTTTACTTCCCCTGTTGGACGAAGAAGGCAGAATCATTTTAGAACCAGAAGCCATTATTGCCTCTAGAGAAAAGAAGTTACGATCTTGCATAATCAAAGAATATCTTATCAAATGGAAAAACCTCCCAGAAGAAGATGCAGCATGGGAATCAAAAACATTTCGTCAATTACACCCGTCGTTACCAGTGCTTTGAGGACAAAGCAATTTTAAGAGGAAGGCAATGTTATGAACATAAAAAATACATATAAATAGATATTCATAACATAGTAATTAATTAGTAAATAGTAATTATTAATAATGAAAGGACATGTTCTCAAAGGACATGTCTATTGGTTAAAGGGCACCCCTGCGTGGGTATATAAACAAGCCCTCATTCTCAATTTTAATCATCTCATTTTTTATCAATTATTCATATTTTATATATTACTATTACAGTTGCATACTTGGTTATATACTACATTCACCCTTGAAAATCTTGAGGGTTAAGAGCTAGCATGCAGCACTTTGGTTGGCATACTGAGATTTTCCCAGGGTTTTAGCACTTATGTTGAGCAGGAGGTTGGTTCACACACGAGGCAGGTACATGATCAGTACAAGGATACTTAGTTCAAGAGTCACAGTCTACTTGCTTTCCATGCATTTTGAGAGAGATACAAGTGTTGCTAAATTTTAAGAGACACGGTTTGAGTGGGTCTCTTGACAATTTGAGGCAGTTCAGAGCATACAGTATGAGTCCTTGCAGGATTCTAGGCCCAATGACATTTTTCCGAGCGACATGCAGGAACTTGCTATTTTTGGCAGGTTGTGATTCAGGCCTCAGATTCAGATTCCGAGAGCACAGTATTGATCCTTGAGGCATCCAGAGGCCTTTGGACCTTTTGTCGGATGATGTCACCTAGATTGCTATTTTTAGCAGGTTGAGCATCAGGGACCGCATGATAGTTTTGATGGCATATTCAGATCCCTTGCGGAAAGACGAGATTAATGAGTATAAAGTCAAGGGTATTCGGACGACTTTCTATTTTTGGCAGTATGTATGTGGCCAGTTTTTTTTAAAATAGAATCATGAATCTATTTTTAGAGAACCCTATTTTTAGAGGTTCTATTTTTAGTTGCCTCTATATTTAGCAGGTCCAGTCATCGTCCATGCAGTGCCAAGTGGCAGCCTCCGAGGTCGACATGTGACAGTGATGTGGCATCCACCTAGGCTAGGGCACATATTCCTAAAATTGGAGCATATGATAATTAATTTATGAAGGAAGGAGAGGTCGCATGAGTTTCCTAAAATTATCTCCCCCATGCACTCATGCGCCCACTCTAAACTTACACTCTGTTTTTTCCTCCTCCCATGCATGCCATGCGCCTCACTTTACCCTCTTCTCACTCATTTAGCTCGCCATTCACTCACTCATGCGCATTCAAAATTCACACTCACTCTCAATCATCTCACTTAGACTTTATTTTTACCCCCTTCATGCGTCCCTCCTCCTTGAGATATGCACCCCTTCTAGCTATATATTGAAGGCTTGCCTTGGCTTATTTCGTCGATTCTTGAAGTAGTAGCATAGTGTCTCTCTCATTCTCCTCTCTCTTTCTCTAGTCTAGTGGCTCCTCTTTGAGCACAGTAGTCATTGTACCGGTTGTAGGCTTGTCAAGTGTGGTGCAATCGGCTCTCTTGTAAGCTTCATAATAAAGAAGTGTGTGTTTGTCATTCAAACCTATTTTCTTGGCGGTATTATGGTAATTTTGTAATGTTATATGTCATTTTATAAACTATTTATCTTGGTTAATTTCGATCGTTTTGAATAGTTTTCATCTTCTTTCCAGAGTATTATCATTGTGCTAACCCAGCAGGTTCCCTCCAACCGTATAAGATCGATTTTCTAACTGTTTTGGACCTCTTTTACACACTATCCAAGACAAAATAGCTCGCAGATTTTTAGTTTTGAACGCAGAAATCAGACCTTAGATCAACCAGCAAGGCGCTTGATTGTGCCTAGGGACTCCCCCCAGAGGCTAGCAAGCACTAGCCCAAACAGAGATGGGTTTGGTCAGTGACAATTGGGGCCCTAGTCCTTGAATTGGCCAAGTTTTCATTCTTGTAATAACAAGTTATATCAGCTCAATTGGAGGGTGGAAATTTCTGCTAACAGTGAGGTTGTGCCTGTGTCAAGAAGCAATGCATCTTTCCAAGGAGTATATGAGGTGTTAAATAAATCTTTTGTTACTCCTATATTGCAATGGGAAACAATGTAATGGGCAACTTTAGGTGGATTACCTTTTGCTAGTTCTGAAGTTTCACCTTTGTCCGCTTTCTTATTTTGTCTATCTTCTTTGATCTTATCCCATGGAACTCTGCAATCATCTGTTTCATGTGACCCATTCTTTTTGCAACGGGTACAATGAAGATTGAATCTATCACCTTGGTTGTGTCTACCCCCCCTGCCTCTAAAAGTCTTTCTTCCACATCCACGTCCTCTTTTGTTGCTTTCTCCTCTAGAAGAATCGTCCGGTTTACTCTTGTCTTTCTGAGCAAGGTACACAATCTCACCAGTTGAAGGAGATGACTTCTTTCCAAAGGCTTTCTCGCATTCTACAACTTTCTCCACCAGCTTGTCAAATGTGATGGATTTCATTTGACCATTTGCTTGCAACGATTCAAGGTAGTGAGAATATGTAGGGTAGAGGGCCTTAATGAAGGCTGTGAGAGGGAGATTTATCTTCACTCCAGTGACCTCAATGTCATGCATTATGGATTTGATTTTTGAAGCTAAAGCCATAGAGTCATCATTCTTCAACTCTAGGTTGAAGAGCTTCACTATTAGTTGTATGAGTTCCAGTTCAAAGTGTGTGTCATACAATTCATTCAATCTCTTTAAGGAGCTATAGGAATCATTAATAGAAGCAATATGACGGCTCACCTCCTCACTTACTGTCTCAAAGATCACAACATAGGCCTCTGGTCTTTGTCCTCCCATATGGCACGTTCTTTGTTTGAGGTTGGAATGGTTGGTCTGCTACTCTTCGACTTTGATTCTGAGGCAGCAGATTCAAGGTATGATTATGCTTCTTCTTCAATAATTAAGCTACCGATGTCAGGGATTGTTGTTGCTTCACAAATTCCTTTCCACAATTCGTTGAAGATCAATGTGCTTTTAATCTTCCTGTACCATTCTCTGTAGTTTTCCTTGCCAGTCGGCACCACGCCGACAATGGAGATTAGAGAATGCATTTTCTTCTGCCTTCTTGCACACCAAACTCAAGAAAGAAGTTGCACAGAATGAGAAGCCCTCGGTCTTTTTTTGTTACAAGTGCAGCAAGTTGATTATAAGTGAAGGGTTGCAGTTGCACCAATTTCAGTGAAGGTGCTCACATCTTGCTCGCACAAATATAAGTAGGTGAAGTCCAATCGAACCTTTGTGATTGAAGTAGCTCGCACAAGTTTGAACAAGAGTGAGGTCACACCCTCAAAAACAAAGACTCACACTTGTTAAAGCGAGAGAACTCGAGCCAACTCATGGAAGCGTGTGCACTGTTCAAAGTAAGGCAAGTTGATCACATGCTAAATTCTATACGCCTTGAGCCATTAGCAGGCGAGTCAATCACCTCCTAAAGTCCATACGCCACGAGCCATTAGCAACCGAGTCGATCACCTTCTAAGTTTATACACCTCGAGCCATTAGCAGGCGATTAGATCACCGTCTAAAATCTATATGCCTCATGAACAAATTGGTATGGTTGGTGAACAAATTGTATTAGCAGCATGAACAAATTGTATTAGCAGTGTGAGTAGTACCATGCGCTAGACAGCAAACTGGGGATTCGACATACAAGGAATACCAGGCGTGGTTCATGCGATTTAGGGTTAGGGTTAGGGTTGATAGAATGGTCAAATGGTCCTGCGAGTTACGAAAATTATATTTCCTTGGCTTAGGCGACTTAGGTTAGGATTTTCTTGTGCGAACAATACACTAGAGGTCAACTGGGGCGTGAGTGCGGATACAAACAACTGTTGGAGAGAGTGTGGATGGTCCGAGCGTGTAATGTTCCCAAGCCAATTTTTTCACTTGGGGACACTAGCTAACCACTGAATTAACTGTTTGACTGTTTGTGTATGCAGGGTGGCCTCTGATATTTCAGCCTTAGGTTTATATTTAGTGATTCAGCACAGTTTATCAAGATATATTCACTACAATGCAAGATCTCATCAACACACAAGATATGGAACCACAAAGCACATATCTGACCTTTTTATTATGAAAAGCAAGAACCTGATACAATATAGAAGCAGATCTGGAATAACATCAGATGGCTCCAAGATAGAAGATATGAGCTGCTACAAAATGCTCCCGACAATACAAAATAAGCCTCCAAAGGCTGAATATGAGATCAAGACCCCAAATACAAAGAACAAGGGTTACATCCAACCCCCCTATGTTGCTGGCACGTCCTGTTGGATGAATAAGAAGGCCAATATTTCAGCCCAGCTGAAGGAGATCTCAAAACAATGCCAAACTCCACCAAAGGATAGATCGGGACAAGGGAAATCCCTCCCGGAAGTATGAAGCTCAAATACCAAGTCTTTCTCCTCCAATCTGCTAAAACCCTAATCAAGTTTGCACCCTCCTGAAACCCTGAAGTGCCCAACAATTCGGCCTGGATGAAGGAAGCCTCCAAAACTCCTGAAACTCTCTAGGATGATAGATCGGGCTGCCACAAGCACCTATGAGAAGTTTCACAATCAGATCTAAGGTATAACTCCCTAGATCTGAGAATATCTGAATCACCAAGACGTCCTCCTTCTCTCAAAGCCATCCCAAATCTATACTTGCTAATATGGCCGAAGTAACTCCTCCAAAATACCTCTAAACTAATGAGCAAGGTCCTACAAGCAAAACCCAAGTGCTAGAATGTCTCAAGGCTCTCTCACAATGCTGGATCGAACTTTCCCTTAGACAATGGTGCGCCCCTGCTGGAAAACCCTGAATGGTACAACCCTGTTGCCCTCCTGGATCAATGGTGGAACCTGTGATGAGTGTAGAATGGTGTGGGTGGAGTATTCCATCCCCAAGACCAAGCTTGGAACAAGGTGAGTGGAATCTTTCACCACTGGGTTGTTCACTAGGGTTTGTAATCTCAAAACCCTCAAAACTGCGTGCTCAAGAGCTCAACAAGCAAAATACTAAATATCCAAGATGAATGAAAGGTGCGCCCTAGCCTTTCCTTTATACTTCCCTTATGTTTTCTTGTTGACTTAGTTTAACCCTTAGGTTTTGTTGACTGCCTCTCCAACATAGGTGGTCAACTCCATGTGCCATAAAGAGATGCATCATCAGATGCAAATTTGTTGAAGACTTTTGGTTCTACGGGGCATTCTTTTTGTAACTGGAATTTTCGCACCCCTGCGTGGGTTAATAATGTAATAGGTCTACATGAGTCATGTCTAGGTCAGTTACCTTGGGATCGGTTCACTGGGAGAGTTCCTTTCACCGAGGGTTTTTTATCCTCAGGTTATCAATTGGGCTTTTCAGCGTTATTGATTTCCCTTGAGTTTTTCCCTCACACTTGCAATAATTCCTCCAAAGGGGTGAACGGCGTTCTAGTGGGCTTATATTTTGGTAACTATTGTAGGGAATAATTGTAAATGACCATGCAAGACATCTTAGAAAGTTTCGCGGAATTCCATCAAGTCTAGATAGGTTTTTTTTTAATTAATTAATTTTTAATTAAATTTCCCTAAGTTTGGAGGTTTAATTATTTAATTAATTAATTATTTTTGAGCAAAAATTGTAAAAGCTAGGTCCTTGGACTTTTGATAGGGGTATTTGTGCTCAAAAGAAATGGAATAGAACCCCCCACATCCATGGACCAAGTTTCAGCTCAGTTGGACAACTTTTTCTATGGGTTTGTCCACCTAGAACGTCAGTCAGTCAAAAACAGCAAATTTAATTGCTAAGTCCAAACATCGCAAAAATGTAATTTTTAAAAAATGAGTTAAAAGGATGATGTAAAGATGGATAAAAGTGAGAGAGATTTTTCCTAACCTTTTCCAACCCTCACATCACCCCCCCACCTAGCCATAAAGAAAAAACGTCACTTTTCCTAGAGTGGTGTGCCTCCCTTCTAGAAAGTCTCCAAAAATTAAAAAATAATAAAAAAAATTAAGGGAAGAATTATGCTATCCCTTGGCACGCTTTTCCTAGCCTCCCACTACCTCTTTGCTTCATCCCAACGCCTCTCCACTCCCCTTCCCTTCTTAATTCCTCTCCATTCCTCTCCTCTCCCCCAAATGGTGCGCCCTCCAAGGAGAGTTGCCCCCCCCCCTCTTGTGGATCTCCTAGGAAAATTCGTTTTTTGATGGTTGGGTTCCTTTTTCTCCCTTGGCACGCATCCCATAAGCCTCACACTACTCTTTTGTGTGATCCCAACATTTCCCACACCAATCTACACCCTAGATCTATGATCTAAACCCTAGATGGTGTGCCCTGGCCTTGGGATCTCATCTTGTGATTGGTGGTGGACACTTGCCATTGATCCAAGAGAGGTAGGTTTGCCTCTCCAAGTATAAATAGATCCCTTTCCTCACACCCAACTCACAATATCTTGAGCTATTGTTATGCTACTTGATTTTCTCTCTCTCTCTCTCTCTCTCTCTCTCTCTCTCTCTTTCTCTCTCTCCATCATTTCCATTCTTTGGCGCTTAGGGTTTTGGAGTAAGTTCTCTCAAAAATCCATTTCTTGAGAAATAAAGAGAAGCTTTGGAGGATTATTGGAAGAGTTATGCACATGCTTTTTCTTGCCATACACATGAGGTAAAGTTGTTCAAATTTGTTTGGTGATTGCACACATTCGATATTAGGTAAAATGTTACATGGGTAGATCTAGTAATGTACATGCTTGTAGATCTATATATCTTTCTTTGTTAGATAGGATTGAAATGTCATCTTGTTAGTATGTGCAACATATTATCTCTTGTATGTGTTATCACACAGTTTGTAGCTGGGAAAAAAGCTATAAGATTGAAGGCCATGTTATCGCACGGTTTGTAGGAAAGGGCCAAAGGCTTTGGAACCGGCGTAACAGGAGCTTCCCCACCCACTGTCACCTCGATGGGGGGGCTCTTTC
>JASDQU010394138.1:0-10890 GCA_032191745.1 Picea mariana | reverse complement strand
CTCTTCTCAGAGATAAGCTACCACCATTCTAGCGAGTCTTTCACTCTGTATTTTTACAGTCTCTGTACATTTATCTGATTAATAGAAATCGTGTATTACTATATATCTATGTTTATGGTTGCATATCTGATACATTTTTGTTATATTATTGAATATCTGCAATACCTCTGTGCATTTCTTTATTATATCTCCGCTCTCATTTCGTGCCGAAAATAATCCGGATCAACATCATCCATAAACCATGTGTCAACAATAATACTAACTAGTGCCTCCAACCATGTACCAAGTATGTACCAATCATGTATCAACTATTTATCAACTATGAATCATCAAGATGTACCAACATCATCAACTATATACTTCATGTATGTGCCAACTCATCAACTACTTGTCTCAAGCATGTACCCAACATGTGCCTCAACCAAAAGTCGTCATCAATTTCATTATCCAAATATAATTTGTAACTCTATAATAGACATGGTGTATATGATCACATACCTACAAACCTTCCTTAACTTTAACAACAAGAGACTATCATTTTCATTAAATTTTACTTTAGTCTCACATGACTAGTTTTGGATTAGTCAACAACCCTAACTTGAAATAATCATAACAATGTACTTGTAATGAATAAAGATTTGAAAATAGTACACAATGTTCTTCAGTGTGTTTTATGCAATTCCTCCAGGTTTTACTACTTGGAACCTCTCAGAAAATGAGTCATAACAAAAATGACATACCTTGTTGAATTTTGGCTTATTCTAGAGAGTGAACTTGTAGAGCATGCCTCGCAAGGAATATTTGTTGTATGGATCTGAAAATTGTACACAAAATACCGAATATTGTACTCTAACCAACACTTTGGTCTTACTAAATTTGGATCTGTTATGAAGAAGTTATGACGTTTTTACCCAAAACACAAGTTTTAGACTAGTTTTAGGACTAGCCACAAACCCTATTTTCCATGAAGTGTAACTCCAAAAATACAATGAATTAAAATATGAAATGTTTACCACAACTACTTGAATATGTTTCCTCAATGGCCTCCCAATTTCATGGTCTGAATCATTCTAGAAAAATAGTTATTGTGAAAATGGTGAGATGACCTGTAAATAACATACCTTAGAAAACATCATCAAAAGAATTTATCCTCCCTTGAATTTAGGCCTTCTTTACTTCACCTTCCCTATGAAATTTGTCTTAGATATCCTTTTGTTACCTCAGTCACCTGTAGATATTCAATATGCTCAATTGTGTTCAAAATGAGAGAGTCTTCTCTCTTATTTATACTTTCATGTACCTTCCTCAAGGGGTTACCTTTTAACCATCCTAACCCAATTTCCTTATTTTAGGGCTAATCCACTTCTAACCACTTGTCAACTTAGAAATTTCTCCATTAACTTTATTATTTAAATAATTTCTTTTTTATCCACTTTGACTTATAGTACACTCATCACTTCACTTTATTATTTAAATTACCTTCTAGCCATCTTAACCCACTTTACTTATTTTAGGGCTAACCCACTTCTAACCACTTTCCATAATTAGAAAGTTCTCCATTTACTTTATTATTTAAATAATCCTCCTTGACTTTGTCACTTCACTTTGTTATTTAAATAATTCTCCTTGACTTTGTCACTTCACTTTATTATTTAAATAATCCTCATTGATTGTGTCACTTCACTTTATTATTTAAATAATCCTCTTTGACTTTATCACTTCACTTTATTATTTAAATAATTTCTTCTTTGAAAGCACTTTGACTACTTTGACCTTTTGGGGCTTCTAGATGACTCAAGAGGGTTCTCCAACTTCACATGGCCATAAATCTCTAACCGTGATGAGTTATGTGGTGTTCCACATACCACCAGAAGTGGCATGACATGTACTATCCATGTAGAATAGTCTTACCTACAAATACATCAAAACACATACCATTATATATCAAACAAACTTGGGTCCATTACCCAAACCTTTGTGATACCGAAATGCACTACTGGACTTTCTTCAAGGGTTGACATCAATGACAGCCAACCCAATTAATCAACACAATGAACCATTAATGTTCTGAAAAACGAAATTCAACTTAGGCGTAGAGAAGGGGCAAGTTAACTGACTAATTACACACACACACACATATATATATATATAATTTTGATTTGATACGTAGAGAGAAAATTGATAATTAAATTTTGAGAGTGTTAATAGGGGATTTTATACTCTATACCTGTTTGAATCTGAGTTTGTAAACTCGTGATAATGTTCAGATTTATTACAGAGTGTCTATTTTCCTATAACATGCATACTTTGTTCTATGCTTGAAAACTTTATTTAAATTCTTATGCTGTGTAATGTTTTTAGATCAGTTGTTGTTATGTTTTTAGTACATAAGCACTGGGTTGATTTACTATTGTAGAGAATGATTCATTAAAGATATTTTTCTTTTGCAATCTGAGTTTTAGTTTGTTGTTGTAATTCCTCTGTTCTGCTAAAACTCTAGTTGTTGTAATAATACTTTTATTCTTTGCTGAAACACCTGCTGAACTATTTGTTGTAGAACTGAGTATTGATCTTTGTTTATGATGCAAGAGTGGTTCACTTAAGTTTTTTCTGTAATATTTATTTATGGTTTGTTGAAACACCTACTGAAACACTTGCTGAAACATTGGCTATAGTTTATTGGTGTTGTTACATAGTGCTGGAAATATTGTAGTAATTATTTATTATTTTTTGAAGCACTGCCATGAATCCTTCATTGTGGTATCAAAGATAATAATATTTATAGTTCGTCATTGTAACATAATACAGTGATTTTGAATTTGATCTGAAATGACTACATAAAGTAGTGTGGCTCAGCCACAGATTCTTGTTTTGACTAAAAGGAATTATGATTCTTGGTTTATTAGAATGAGAAAAATTATGTGTTCTGAAGATCTTTGGGAGTTTGTTACTATTGGTTATCAAGAGCATGTTGACCAAGCAACAAAAATGGATTTGAAAAATGTTGAGGGAATTTTGTTGAAGTACAACAGAAAGAATGAAAACAAAGCCCTCTGTCCTATTCAACAAGGCCAAACAGAAACCATATTTTCAAAGGTGTCAAGTGCAGTGTCTCCAAAGAAAGCTTTGGACACTCTTGAAACTAGCTATCAAGGTTTAACCAAGGTGAAGACTTTCAAGATTCAAAATTTGAGAAGGGACTTTGAGAATATGAAGATGAAGGATAGTGAGTGAGTTGATGGTTTCATGACTAAAGTCATGAATGTTGTGAATTAGCTAAGGAAGTATGGTGAAGAATTCTCAGAAAAGATATTAATTGAAAAAGTTCTTACATCTTTGTCAAAGAAATTTGAATTTGTAGTTGTACCCATAGAATAATTTAAATATATTAGTCTAATGCATATTGATGAATTAACTAGGTCTCTAATTGGTCATGAATCTAGGATGTCTAGATATGATAATCCATTAGAGAATGCCTTCAAATCCCAGTTGTTTGATACTAGAGGCAGAGGAAGAGGAAGGTATAGTAGTAGAGGAAGAGGATGTTGAACTGCTAATCATAGAGATAGAAAAAATGATTCAGAATATGAGGAGAAAATGCAATATAATCATCCTAGTTTAAGGGGGAGTAGCAAGAGATCTTGGAAGCAATGAAATCAGAGGTATGATAAATCTATGGTACAATTTTATTATTGTAATAAATTTGGAAATTATGCTAACAAGTGTTAGAAGAAGAAAGCATGTGTTGGAAATCAGTCTTCACACACGACAGAGGAGTCAGAGGATGACCAAAAACCTGTATTTCTGACTTGTAATGTCACCCAGAAAAGTTCAAATGATGTTTGGTTTTTGGACAATGGATGTATCAATCATGTCACTGGAAATAAAGACTAGTTTTCCAGTTTAGATACCAGTATTCAGTCTCAAGTAAATTTGGGTAACGACGGCAAGGTAAGAGTTAATGGTAAAGGTGTGATTCTTGTTTATAATAAGAATGATGAAAGAAGAAAAATAGATGATGTTTATTATGTACCTGGTATGAAATGCAATATGTTAAGTGTTGGAAAATTGATAGAGAAAAAGAGTGTTATTCAAGAACAAGGTATGTACAATTTATGATAAGTATCCAAGTAAGTAGTTGATTGCCAGACTAGATATGACAAAGAATAGAATGTTTCTTCTTATTATGAGAAATGATATGACGAACTCTTTGAATTCTTATAAAGAAAAGGTTTGGATAATTGATGGTCATGGCATCTAATATATGTCCATTTACATTTTGGAGGTCTAGATTTGATGCAGAAGAAGCAAATGGTGAAGTGGTTTATGTGTATTTAGAAACTAGCAAGCTCGTGTGAGAGTTGCATACCTACAAAGCATCACAAGGATAAATTTATTTTTGGAGTTTCATACAGGAATAAAGCTCCATTGGAACTTGTTCACACAGACTTATGTAGACCGATGAAAACACCTTCATTGACTGGTAATGTCTATTTTATGACTTTTATTGATGATTTCAGTCAATACAATTGGGTTTATTTGTTGAAGCAGAAGTCTATATATTTTGATATATTTAAGAGGTTTAAAGTTCTGGTTGAAAAAGAGGGTGGAAAATATATTAGCGTCTTGAGATCATAGAGAGGAGATGAGTATATGCTATTTTTTTTCATGGATTTTTTTTAGTCTCAAGGAATCAAGAGACATATTACTACTCATTATACTCCATAGCGGAATGAAGTAGTTGAAAGGAAGAATTGAACCATTATGAATATGGATCAAAGTATGTTGAAGGAGAAGCATCTTCCAAAGGAATATTGGGGTGATCTAGTTATTTGTTCAATATATATTCTGAACAGGAGTCCAACTAAGAGTGTGAAGAACTAAGTTCCCTAGGAAGCTTGGAGTGGTAAGAATAGCAGTGTATCCCATTTGAGGATTTTTGGGTGTGTAGTAGCCTTATGCACATCTACCCAAAGAGATGAGGAGAAAGTTTAGATGAAACAAGTGAGAAATGTGTCTTTGTTGGATATAGTGAGGAGTCTAAGGCATATAGACTCTATAATCCCATCACCAAGAAATATGTTATCAACAGAGATGTTGCCTTGAAGGAAGAAGAGGCTTGGGATGGTAGCATTGAAAAAATTGTTTCAGGGGGAGCTAAAATATCCCATGAAGACGATGATGGAGATGATCAAGTCATACAGGGCGGAAAGTTGATTCCACAGTCACATACACCTGAAACAAGAAATCTTGTAACACAATCACCATGAGTCACCCCATTGCAACTAAGAACACCCTGAACATATAGGCATGGTGAGCCACCAGGTCATGGTGGACAACAAACAAGATCAGAGGTAAGTTATGAATCAAATCGTACTTTATCTTCATTAAGAAACAAAATTAGAGGTCAGAAGACTAGAAGTTTAAGAGAATTGTATGAGAAAAAAGATGAAGTAGATCAAGTTTCAAATTTTGCATTAATTGCATATGATCCTGTAAATTTTGAGGATGTTGTTAAGAAATAAGTTTGGTTAGAAGCTATGAATGAGTAAATTGATGGAATGGAAAGGAATAATGCTTGGGAACTTGTATTTTGCCTAAAGATAAAAATTGAATTGGTGTTAAATGGATTTACAAGACCAAGTTAAATGTCGAAGGTGAAGTTGAGATGCACAAGGCAAGGCTTGTAGCTCAGGGGTTAGGTAAACACCTTGATATTGATTATAATGAAACTTTTGCACCTATAGCTAGGCTTGATACAATAAGAATGGTGTTAGCCATTGCTTCTCATAATAAATGGTGTATGTACCAGATGGATGTAAAATCTACATTTTTAAATGATTTTCTGGTAGAAGAGGTTTATGTGAAACAACCTCTATATACAAGATTATTGGACAAGAAAGTAATGTTTGCAGGTTAAAGAAAACATTGTATGGATTGAAACAAGTACCTAGAGTATTGTATAGAAGAATTGATGAATATTTGAATTTTGAAGGATTCAACAGGATTCCTAGTGATCCAACACTGTACACAAAGGCTAATCAAGAAGGTAAACTCTTGATTGTATGTTTATATGTTGATGATTTGATTTTCACCGGAAATATTTTAGTGGATGAGTTTAAGACAACCATGAAAACTGAGTTTGAAATGACCTATTTAGGAATGATGAAGTATTTTCTAAGAATATAAGTAAATCAATATGAAGATGGTATTTTTATTTGTCAAAATAAGTATGAAAAGGACATATTGAAAAGGTTTAGAATGGTAAACTATAAACCAATTGTAACACCAATTGCAACTAGCAAAAAGATCAGTAAGAATGATGAGGGCTCATGTGTTGATCCAAATCTATATAAAAGACTAGTTGTAAGTCTTATGTATTTGATAACAACAAGGCCTAATATTATGTTTGTTTTAAGTGTGATTTCTAGATTTATGGAGACTTCGAAAAGTACTCAATGGAAAGAAGGAAAAAGGATCCTAAGATATGTTATTGGAACAATAAATTATGGTGTTTTGTACACATCAAATTCATATTTTAAGCTGGTTGTATATATTCATAGTGATTTTGCAGGTAGTGTAGATGAAAGGAAGAGCACATCAGGATATGTGTTCATATTTGGATCGGGAGCAGTAACATGGGCTTCAAAGAAGCAACCCATTGTGACTTTATCATCTGCTAAGGTAGAGTATGTTGCAACAATAGTATTTGCATGTCATACTATGTGGATGAGAAGGATTGTGATTGATTTGTTGCATGAACAACAAGAACCAATACAGATTTCTATAATAATAAATCAGCCATTTCTCTGACATGTAATCATGTTTTCCACAAAAAAACTAAGCTTATTGATACAAAATATCAGTTTATTCGAGAGCTAATAAAAAATGATGAGATTTCTGTAGAGTTTTGCAGATCTGAAGATCAGTTTGCACACATGTTTACAAAGCCCTTAGCAAACGAATTATCTGAAATTCACAAAAAGAAAATTGGGGTTTGTGAACTGTAATAATATTGCAGAGTTTTTTTTTTGGTGAAATGATTAAGGGAGAGAATGTTGGAAGATTAATCATTCCACCGCCAAAAAGACAGTTTATATCAGCCGATCAAATTTTAAAGAGTTTCCACCACCTTGACCGTGTTATCCATTTAATGATCGAAGAGTTATCATCGCCACACTATTTCATTTTTTACCGATCAAATTTCAATGGGGCAATGAACCATTAATGTTATGAAAATCCAAATTCGACTTAGGCACAACGAAGGGAAAGTTAACTGACTAATTGCATCTATATGTGTGTGTGTGTCTGTGTGTGTGTGTGTGTGTGTGTGTGTGTGTGTGTGTGTGTGTGTAATTTTGATTTGATACATAGAGAGAAAATTAATAATGAAATTTAGGGAGTGTTAATAGGAGATTTGTACACTATTCATGTTTGAATATGAGTTTGTAAACTCATGATAATGTTCAGATTTATTACAGAGTATCTATTTTTTTGTAGCATGCATACTCTGTTTTCTATTTGAAAACTTTGTTTAAATTCTTATGCTGTGTAATGCTTTTGCATAAGTTGTTGTTAAGTTTTTAGTACATAACTACTAGGTTGATTTATTGTTGTAGAGAATGATTTATTAAAAATATTTTGCTACTACAATGTGAGTTTTAGTTTGTTTTTGTAATTCCATTGTTCTTCTATAACTATGTTTGTTGTAATAGTACATTTATTCCTTGCTGAAACACCTGATGAAGTAGTTATTGTAGAACACAGTATCGATATTTCTTTATGATGCATGAGTGGTTCACTTAAGTTTTTATTGTAATAACTCTTTATTGTTTGTTGAAACACCTACTAAAACACTTGTTGAAACATTGGTTGTAGTTTACTCGTGTTGTTACACAGTGCTGAAAATCTTGTAGTAATTGTTTATTGTTTTCTGAAGAACTCCCTTGTATCCTTCAATTTGGAAGTTTTTATTTATTTAAAATAAGTGAGATTTTAAATTAAAGTTAAAGATATTTTTTTCACAGTAATTGATTGCGAATGATGATTGTTATATTAACTAAGATTAATTTTATGGAAGATATATTTAACAAAATAAGAGATTAATTAGTTTATTTTAAAAGTGTATTTTTTTCTAAAAAGGAAAATGAATTAAAAAGGAAACTTCCATGACTCTCCGTAATTTTGATGAGATAAAAAATTATGAAGATTGTTAAAGTTACAAATATTTTAAAATTGCGATTTAATAACACGTTTTAAGATGAAGTGTCTTTATCCTTCACCTTCTTAGTATCACAAAGATGACAAATTACTGCATCCCACCTAGTTTTAGAGTTCCTTCTTATTTTAGCAATGTTCATTTTTTTTTTCTCTTTAGACTAACTATAATAGAAAGATATTTTTGATCTTCTAGATCAAGGTTAATGACCTCTTTATATTATCTTAATTTATTTTTATTCTTTAATTCCTTATTGCAACTTAATTTATTCTTAAGTGTAGATGTGATAATATTTTTAATGGTATCCATATTCTGTCAACTAGCATCCTCCTTTACTCTCTAATGATTTAGCCAAGATTTGACATCTTCATGTCAACCCCTCTTAACCTCAAACTAGATTTGACTAGTGTTTAAAACAATCTTATGAAACGTATTTTGCTTAATGTTAATTGCCACATGATTATACATTAGGTACCTAGTCATACCCATACTCTCAATGGGGGAAGACTAGATTCTATGAGTGGATTAGGATAGGGAATATTTCTTTTAATTGTAAAATTATAAATTATAAAATAGTTCTAGATTTCCTCAATCTTCCTCCATGACTCTCTACAGATGTTGTAGTGTCAAAATTCAAATCCACATAAGATAATAGGACTAACGAATATCTGAAAGAGGGTTTTCTTTTTCCACACAACTAAAATTCTACTAGTTGACTATTATTTTGAAGACTAAAATATTCTTTCCACCATCCATTAATCCTTTTTTCATTTCTATATTTATAGTTATGATTATGATGAAGGCCAAATCCAAGATTTTTGTATCAAGTAACTTCCTTTAAGTTGTTATTGTCATACCCAAAATTAGCATAAGTGGGAATTAGAGTACTTACACTAGTACATATTGTAAAAATTCTGACATTTTATTTGCGGCGTTATGGACAAAATTGTCCATATTGTCGTAAAATAGAGGAAATTAAAAAAAAAAAAAATCATGTTGCCCGATAACGTCGGTCTTGCCACATTGACGTCTCTCTTGCCACATTGATGTCTCTTTTGCCACGTTAACGTCACTCTTGCCATGATTTCCACTGGAACATATCACTTGCCACGTTTTCCACTGGAACATCTCTCTTGCCACGTTTGTGAAGATATATGTCACAATTGCGACCTTTTGGAAATTAGGTTTTCCCCTCCAACGGTCACCTTAGTATGTTCACCAAGTCAAAATACCAACGGTCGCTTAGGACTTTTTTACGTCGGAATTGTGACGTTACAAAATCTATAAATATGTTGCATTTGACGGATGTTGCGAAAAGTTTGCTATAATAACGACGCTTCAAAAAGGGTTTGCGGGTCTTCTCAGTGAACAAAAAATAGATATTTGTTTCAGTATAAGTTTGTGGGGAAGAATGTCAGAAAACATTAGAGCTGAATGGGTTCAGTGTCATTCAGCATGCCATCTTCAAAATCTTACTTCTTGATCTTGTTTGCATCATAACTTTTCACCATAATATTGATCATTTCTCATCTAAGTATTTCACAAAGCATGTTATTCTCTAGTCTCTCCAATTCTTCCAATCATTTTTAAAAATATTTTGTTGTCTATATCCTCTATGTTACTTCTATTTACAAGGATAACACCTAGTTTTCTATCAACATTATTGCTTATTTGTCAAAGGTTTTTACATTTATCATATCTTCCATGTTGTCCTATATTCCAAGAGAATAACATCAAGTCAATTATTGTAGTCTAATCTCTTCAGGTCACATAATTCGTGAGTATGGATGCAAATACCTTGTTCATACTCTTTGTTAGGACATTTTCTCTAGGGTAGTATGGAGTACTCTTCTAATCAACAACCTTAAATATCCAATCAACCATTTATAAGTGTTTGCAAAGAAGTGGGCCCTTGGATCAAAATATCTATGTGCTAGACATCCATAGTGACATAATATCTTTTCAAACGAGAATTTGTAGCTTCTTACACAATTATCAATCCAACAACCTGAACGCCTACTCACTTCATGAATAGATATATGCCCATAATTACATATTGAAAGTGTCTTCCTCTTTTTTAGTACAAAAGGTCTAATAAAATAGATTCCCCAGTGATCAAAATTTTTCATTAGAAGAATAGGTTTAAGTTTGTGAAAATCCCTTATCTTTGGTTTGTTGCTCACTTTTTGGCACTAGACACATTTATTAACCATTTGAAATAATCCTTAAAGATTTTAGGCTACCATAGTCTTGAACATAGGATTTTTTGGGTTGTCTTAGTAAGAGAGGAATGCCCCCCTACTATGCCAAAATATGCCTTGCTAATCAAATTATTTGTTTACAGTGGTTGCACACATTTTATTTGTATACCATTAATTTGGACTCTATATAAATTACCTACTAAATTTTTTAATTAGAGTGCCTTTTGAACTAGAATTCATCTATTTGTCATATTCATCTTGTCTAGTGCCTTTTTGTGCCACAAAAAATAATGGATATCCTCTAGATAGCCTGATGCAGGTGGAACCTTGAACATGTTAGCATTAGGAAAGTCTCCTTCCTCCTCTCCTTCAAGTTCCCTATTTCATCTCCATGATAGATAATTAGGTTTAACATTGGATTTCCCTAATTTGACACAAATTTTGAAGTCATATTCTTGGAACAACATCAAC
>JASDQU010394137.1:0-10890 GCA_032191745.1 Picea mariana | reverse complement strand
TGTATGATTTCTTGACACTCTCGTGTGTGAGAAGCTATTACCAATTAGGGATTAAATTTCACTTTATCATTGCTCAACTCCTAAAAGTTCCCTCACAATATCTTTTCCGTTGGAATTTGAATATGCAGCGGGTATATGGCACCAGAGTATGCTATGGAGGGGCATTTATCTGTAATTGTCGATGTCTATAGCTTTGGCGTTGTTCTCCTGGAACTTCTCACTGGAAAAAAGGCAATATCTGAAAAGGGATGCTTGTAGGATGTGTGAGATACTCTAGACTGTTATCATTGTATTTCCCAGTGAGGATGTCTTCGTTCTAGAACATGTTATTTAGTTCATCTATAAACCGTTTAGCCAAGTATATGATTAGGGGTTTCACTGATCTATTTTGATATGAATTCCTCATCTGTTGATTCTGTACTAATTTACCAAGAAACTAAATTAAGGCCATTCTTATGGATCTCTTGTCATGTATATATTTTATGAAAACGTAGGTATGGAATTCATACAAACAAGGAAAAAACGTGCAGACTATTGATCCAGCAATAATTGAAACATGCGATAAGGAGCAAGCCTTGAGATGCATTCATGATGGCCTTTTGTGTACACAGGCCGATTCATTGCGTCGCCCACCAATGTCAGAAGTTACTGCAATGCTTTCAAATTCTGTGACGTTACCAGTTCCCACAAATCCACTGGTATCACCTTCTCAATCTAATTTTTTATTTCTGACTTTTTTGGGTTCAAACGTGAGATTTGAAGTCGTAAATTTATGTATAATGAAGAAGAGATAGAGATCAGTCTCCTTGTACGCCCATGGAGATTTATTTATAGTAGTTTGTTGTTTATTAGTGTGGAGGTGTATTTCCGAAAACAGTAAAAATGGTGATTAGTTATATATAACATTGCGTTTTGAATAAGCTTAAGAATCTGTAGGTTTCTAGTTTTAATTTGGCCAAGACAGTTGCGCAAAATGGTAAAGTGTTAAAAATAATAATAATAATAAATAAATAAAATAAAAATTGTGAAGATTTAATCTAAAAGTTATAACTTTTGGTTGTTTTCTTGTAATTTTTTTCTGTTGATTTTGTTTGAAATCCGGAAATTTGGTGATGAATGGTTGGATTTGCAGATTTGAGTGCTAAGTTTGTATAATCCTAGTGCCCTAGGAGTTTTTCAGTAACTTTTTTCTTTTGATTTTGTCCCAAATCCGGAAATTCGGTGATGAATGGTTGGATCTACATATTTGAGTCGCTAAGTTTGTATAATCCTAGTGCTCCAGGAGTATTTCAGCAATTTTTTCCTTTTGATTTTGTCTCAAATCCGGAAATCCGGTGATGAATGGTTGGATCTGCAGATTTGATTGATTAAATTTGTATAATCCTAGTGCTCCAGGAGTTTTTCAACATGCTAAATTCATTTATGCATTCAGAAATACAATTTAAAAATAACAATTTTATCCAAATTTATATCACAAAATTACTGACAAAAAAAAACCCAAAAATAAAATGTTTATCCAAAACCATTCCTCCTACCTCATAGCTTACAGTTTTGTTTTTCCCCAGTACATCGGTTAAATCATGGCTATTTAATGCTAATTTACAGATGTTGGCGAATTATGGCCACTGTACAGTAATAAATTTAAGGGTTTATGTAGATTCTGAAGCAAATTTCTTCCAAATTTGTGCTTTTAAAAAATAATTCCAAGATTCAGGCACGTGTACTCATAAAAGAGGGAAATAAAGAAGCAAAACGGCGGAAAGCTGTGAATATTTACCGCAGGTCGGAGAAATTCTGTTCTGTGAGAGCTTTGGAGATGAAATCCCTTTCGAAATAGGCCAAATAGCGGTGCCGAGGAGAGGTCGAAAATTATATAAACTAAATTAAAATTTCTGTATAGAAGAATAAGTATTTGATAATTTTATGATTCCGAAGTCATTTTAGAATTCATATCTTGTCCTTAGGACAATAGGTGACAGAATGTGCTGTTAAGACACTGTGATGTTAAAGTCATTGGTTAGAAACCTGCTGTGAGGACAAAAAATCCAGCCATGTTAAGAGTTGGTGTGGTTGACTGCTTAAATGCCCAGTTAAGGTTTCACAGCCATAGACTAGTCAAACAGGTTACTGATAAACTAGCAAACAAAAAAAAAAGAATTCATATCTTCAGCTTTTAGATCTGCCTTTACTGAAATGAATGAAGAATGCTAATCAAACAGATCACTGATAAACTAGCAAACTAAAAAAAGAATTCATATCTTCAGTTTTTAGATCCACCTTTACTAAAAATAAATGAAGAATGCCTTTAATTCTATCATTTGTTATGTGTTCATGCTTTACTTGAAAGGTTTATGCTAAAAAAAAAATCCATTTAATTCTTTTGAATGGTAAGTTGATTTCTTTTATTTCTAAATATTTGTTATTCCAGGGCTCTGCTCCGTGAAGTAGAACAGCCAATCCTCCAAACGGAGCCATGTGAAAGCTATGAACGGGAAGCAGTCGGGTACTTTGCGTCTATGATTATGGCGTGTGCCACTCATCAATAATTGTTTTTAAAGGGGTGGAATCGGTTGAAGGATCTACAGTAAAGTAATAACGGTGAAGTTAATTCAATGTAAAAATAAGTTTCCTTGGATTCTTTGAAATGGGTTTATCTCGAACCTAGAGTACTTATTTTCGAGTTGTGAGTTGTCAAGCGGTCGTTGTATGTGTATTTTTTCAAGGGAAAAAATACAAATCAATTGTAAAGCATTATTTTATTTTAAAGGTTTTAATATTAATAAAGTGGAGAGGATTTTTATTTTATTATTGGATATATTGTAATTTAAAGATTTTAATATTAATAAAGTGTGAAGAATTAATATTTGATTAATAATCTTTGTTATTCATTTTGTTTTTAATTTTTTATTTTAAATGTAAGTGTAAAGAAGAAAAAATTATATAATAGAAGTGTTATTCATTTTGTATGATAAAAGAAAATTAATATGTGAATGAGATTGAATACTAAGGAAGGATGGTTAGTTTGTGGGGACTTTGCATAGGAATATTATGAAAAGTGTTTTTTAGTTAAAGGATTTATGTATTTTGGGATTAGTGGAAGTATTTAATATTCAAGTTGTTAGTCCCTGTTGGAATGAAATTGAATACTAAGGAAGGATGGTTAGTTTGTGGTGATTTTGCGTAGGAATATTATGAAAAGTGTTTTTTAGTTAAAGGATTTATGTATTTTGGGATTAGTGGAAGTATTTAATATTCAAGTTGTTAGTCCCTGCCTTGGGACTATAGCAATGAGTTCATCATTGACTTGATATTAGTTTAGAGTTGACTTCAAAAAATTTCAGAAATTATAATGTCTAACTTAGTAAGTTTGTATTCATATATTTAAAATATATATATATATATATATATATATATATATATATATGTTACAATTTTATTGGCTCACAGGTTTGAAGTGTTATTGCAGCTTCACTTCTTCCCATGTTTTAAATAATGTTTAAAATACTTCTTCTAACTACCACTCTTAACTCCTGTACTTTTCCATATGATTTGAACTAATCAATCCTGTCCACGTTTCCAGAATCACATGGCTTGAGATGAAGTTATGGGCTCAAGCTATGTGCAGGCTTGGGACGTATGCTTTATTATTATTCTGTTTTAGCTCGGATGTATGCTTTTGTAATTTAAAATTATTTTATTATTCACAGTTTTTTATGTTATTTATGCAGTTTAAAGAATTCTTGATTGCAGTATAACCATTTGCAAGTACCAACACAATCGTATAAATGGTTTTAAGGCATAAATATTAAATGAAAATGGGGAGGAAATATTTTAGTAAAATGACAATTTCTAAGCAAATTTTATCAATCCAATGGAGGTAAGAATATGTAAATTTTCATTTCATAAAATTAATAAATATTTTAATTTTGAATCGGAAAGAAACATTGTTCTAACCTTGTTTAGATTTTTAAAATGAAAHTTTTTAATTATTTATATACAAAGATTATTGTTAATCATTATATTAATAATATTCTAAAAATATTAGGTTACTTATTAATATGATTTTGTTTGTTAMRTTAATGATATTCTAATTATTAAGTTAGTTATTAATATAGTTGTGTTTACTAAAMATATATAAATCAGTKATTATTATAATTGTGATTAGAATATAATTAAACCAAAAAATTRTTTATATATAAAAAATTATATATAATTTGATAGAGTATATTAATTTCAACTTTAGTTAAAAATAAACTATTTTATAAAAATGTTTAGACAAACACTCCTAAAAGAATGCAATTGTTATGCATTTTGTATATTATTATTAGTCCTTGTTAAAGCAGGACTATAGCAATGAGTTTGCTACTGATTTGATATTAATTCCATTCACTAAGCATAAATTTAAACAATTTTCCAAAGTATAACATTGTTATATTAAATTTTTTTGTTTAATTTTTTTTAAATTAAACTATTTTTTAAAATTATGATTAGTGAAGAACTTGAACCCCTTATTACAGAGGTGCGCTCTTTTCCCATAGACTTTGCCGGCCATTTTACCACGCTAGTTGTGATGTGGACAAACAACCATGGTGTAAAGCATGTCACTATATCCAATAGATATATGTACTGCATTAGATATATGTACTGCATGTTCACAAACTTTACCACTCCATTCCATTATTACAAATAAAAAAATATTTGATTCTTATTTTTATTTACTTTCCTTTCCCTACATTGCTATAAGTTTTTTAATTTTTCTTACAATTGCACAACCACTTTTTTAAGAAAACCTAACTTTTTTGGTAGGTCCAATTATATCCTATTGGTTGATTTGGTTATTCTTTTCTTTTTTTACTTCAAAATAGAGAATGTAGTTTTTCAAAATTTTATAAAGGCTATGCAATAATTAAATTTATAATTTTTCTTTTATATATTGACTTACTTTTGAATGTAAAAAAATTATAAACATATTAATAATACTTTATTTATCTTTAAATCAAAAATCAAAATCTTCCACACAAACACCACCACCACCACCTCCACCATCATTCTTTTTTTATTATTACATTTTCAATCAATTATCTTTAAATATAATCAAAGTTATAAACATAAATTAATAATAACTTGTTTACAAATATCTAAATCCAAACAATACTATCATTATTTTCCTATTGTATTTTCATCATTATTTTCCTATTGTACTTTCATTATTATTTTCTTATCATTATTATACTTTCAATTTATTTTTTCTCTTATTTATTATTACCATAAAATAGAACTAATCATTACTTATTATTTTTTGAATTCTCATAAATTTTTATTCTATTTTTTTAAACAACAACTTTAAATAGATTGTAAAATGACAAATACTTATTAATAATAACTTGGATAAAATTAATTTTACTACTTTTACTTTCATTTAAGAAAAAAATAATTTCCAGTTTTCACACCACCTTTTTCTTCTTGCCATTAATAATAATAATAATCTATTTTTAAGGTCATGGCTAAGCCAGCACACCAAATTGGTGTATGAGGCCCCCTTGTTTGTGGGACAAGGGACCCCCCTCCGCCCAGTGATTTGACTGGTAAAGTCTACGAAGGTATACATACCCTACCCCCCTCTGGATTTGAACCTGTGACCTCTTAAGAGGAAACACATGTTCTTAACCATTACATTTTCAAATTATTATTATGCTTATTCTTAGCTTCCTCACAAAGGATGAATCACATACCACTTTCACTTTCAAGTTATAGAATTCGCAGAACATATTTCTTTTCTTTTAGAAGAGAAATTCCATACACTTCTACTCTAAGGTTGGAATCCACATAAACTTTAGCCGTGTGTGGAGAATATCAGATGCCCCTCTTGCACGACAATGTAAATCCGAAATGTTATTTGTGTGACTGCTCGTTCCTTTTCCTATGCCCCAATCATCTCCCTTCTTCTCAATCACATCTCTTTTTTTTTCTTTCTAGCAGTCCATGGATTTCTTTATTTGGTAGGAGTCAAAGTTGTCCCATTATAGATCATTTATGAGTTATTTTAAGTGGTGTGGTTTTTCTTATATGATAATGATAAGTCATCTAGTACTTATGGATAGTAACGAGTAATAGCTATTCTCACTACCCATTAAATAGTAAATTTTGATAGGTTTCGTAGTGACCTTCACATAAAAAAACAAAACATGTTTGTATGTGGGAATCTCAACCTCACTTGAAACTTCCCAAAAGCATAGTTGAATGATTTTCTCAAAACCACAGATAGGAGGATTAGGAACGGTTTCTTCTTGTTTTCCATAACCCCCTCCAAATGACCAATCCCTAATCGAAATCATATTGAATCAATATCTTGGTCTATGGGGTGATTAGGAAAAGAAGAATCCTTTTGTCACCTAGAGCTCTGTGATCCTAACACATGGAACAATCCTATGCATGTGAAAGGCTTAGGGGGGAAAGATTGATAAAATTCCATGCGACCACTTTAATGAATATAGCCACTCTTATACTACTCCATGGCAAGGAATATGGAACATACATGGACCAATCATGAGAGACATGCATATAGACCCTTATTTGACTTGGTCATTTAACAATGGTTATAGCCATTATTCTCAAGAAGAGGAAACCGATCTTTAATTGGGTTTACATGGAGATTTAATTTCAAAAACATGAAGTGGTTTGAAGTATAGTAGCAAGATTCAAACATGGATACAAATTTAAATACAATTCAATACAAAAAATATTTAAAGAAAAAATATTGTATAATTCCAATACAAAATTATACATCTTATAAATACAAAAGATATGCATTTTGTTCCAAAATTTAGACGAATTTTAGGCTCAAGGAAATGAAAAATAAATAAAAATAAATAATTCATTCTTTAAAAAATGGCTATTTAGTTTATATTTAAGGTATAAAAAAAATAAAAAAAACATTCCTTAAAAAATGGTTATTTAGTTTATATGGCTATTTAGTTTATATTTAAGGTATAAAAAAAATAAAAAAAACATTCCTTAAAAAATGGTTATTTAGTTTATATTTAGAATACACAAGTATAAAGTATATTATTAAAGACAATAAAAAATAAGTTGACCCATATCATATCCATAATGTACCAAAAAAAAAAAGCTAATTTTCATATTGCCAATGTATTTCCATACAATAAAATCCAATACGACCAAATCTTGTTGCTATAGCTTAAGTTAATGTAGAGTAGTATTCTTCACCAAGCATGTGACAAAATTCTCCATGGGAGAAATAATTGCTAGTTGCAAAGTGAGATTTGTGGAATCACCCTTTGATCTTCTTGGATAAATAAAAGATGATGATGGATTGAGATTAATGCATTGAACTTATAAGTTTAATATTAGGGCATATGCAACTTGTTTATGACAATGTAGAAGTAAGAGGAATGAGGGGTTATATCTTCTTGTATCTTAATTAGAGTAATTTACTCATTTTGGGCTCGAGAATGTAGCGTTGTAACTAGGGAACTCAAATAGACAATTTGCTTCATTTTTTTTGGAGCATATATTATTTCTAATGAATTTCGAGTTGATGGGATTAGAAGTTGTGCTCTTTTGATTCTTGAATGTTCTATGTGATCTAGAAGAAATTGCAAGTTTTATTATTCTTACAGTATTGTAATGTCATGTAGCTTTGATAAAGAAATAATAATTTGATCCATTTACTTGTTGCTTATTGTTTTCATGGTTGTATGAAGATTCTATATATTTTGATTGTCTCTATTTAATACTGTAATTTCTCTCTAAAATGATTATTGACTTACATTACTGTGTATGAGAATTCATATATGAGGAGGCAGGATGCTAGAAGAAATCAAACATAATTCACTTAAAATATTTGATTTGATAAGTGATTCTTGATTATTATGCCACAAACATCCATGTAGAATCAACCTTAAGGGTTAGGCTAAAGCAGTTTTATTTACTATTTCAAAGCCATAATGACCAACGAGGTCACAAGGTCGAATACACTTAGGTCCCTTAGGGTTAAGTGTACATGTTGTCAACCACATCATTTACCTTGAGCCTCATTCATGAAATGTGAGGATGTTCTTGGAGGGTTTCCCCAAGGAAGTTTTCCATGGAAAAATAAGTATCCATGTACAATTTAGGTTGTGATTTGGAATGTAAACACTGATGAGAATATTATCTAAATGAATATTATGGTTGTTGGTTTGAAGTTGAAAAATCAACTGATCTACAAGGACAAGTGTAAAATGTTGAGCGTCCATCACGAGATGTTGTGCAAGTTTCAAAGGAGGGAAGAGATGTGAAGATTGTTTCAGGTGAAGTGGAAAAAAGTTGTTCATTTAGGAAGTAAATCAAATAAGGATATGCTTGAAGATATGAAGAGGAGCTTCCATTGCTCGGGGATATAAGACCAAGTGGAAGGCTAGAAAGCAAAGGTGATTGGTTTGTTCAATAGGTTTTTATTTATTTGTATGTTGGTTCAAACTTTGTTGAGTTTTAGGTTGGTGAAGAAGATGATAATATGTGGAAGAAAGTACTTGTAGCTCTTACAATGACATTGGATTTTTCCAAGGTAGTGCGAATGCAATTTGGTAGGTGATTAGATGTAAAGAGTTGTAGAAATCAACCACATTATGTGAAATTTACAAGTGTGGATCGGTCACATGAGGTATAGGTATGGATTAGAGTCTTTACAATTTATAGGTGTGGATTAGAGTCTTCACAATTTATGACAATTATAGAGACTTGGTTTGTGAGGTTAGATACTTTTTTTACAATTTATGACAATTATAAAGGCTTGGTTTGTGAGATTGGATACTTTTTGATATTAGGTGTAGAAGAGGGTATCCTTTTTGAACTTGAAATCATCTTCTACATCTATAATAGGTGAGCTGAATTTTTTATCCAACATTAACGTTCATCTAGATGAGGATTCAATGGTCAAACAAATGGTTATTAAGGTGACTCATTATGCATCAGCCATGTATGTGACATGTTAAGAAGTCAACACACTTCTCATTTCTTGACAAATTCATAATATATTTTGAATTGCACTTGAAAAATGGATCGTAGATATGTTCAACATGCTTGATCAAGATAAGTTTGTACTGTAACACACAAATTTTCAACATGCTTGGTCAAGATAAGTTTTTACTGTAGCACACACATTTGTTTCCAAATGACCATTAATAAGGGGTTACAAATGGCTTAGTATAATGGTCATATATTGATGTAATATTATAGTATTGTACTTAAGTAGCACGCACATTTGTTTCCAAATGACCATTAAGGAGGTGTTACAAATGGCTTAGTATAATGGTCATATATTGATGTAATATTATAGTATTGTACTTAAGTTCAATAATTGAGTGACTTTAAGTTAATAAAGTCATATCATGGTAGTTTAAATCATGTCTTAATGAGTAAGGTGGTGTCCGTAATTTTTAAATATTGATGTTTTACACACATTAAATATATTAAGATACATGTGTATGTTCTCTTTTTGAAATTTTTTGTTATTGTGCATTAACTTATGTTTTCTCTTTGTATATGCATATGTTTCTTTTTCTATAGTTATTTGGAAGTGGAGTTTACAAAAGTTTCAACACAAAATCTACAACTAGATATTTAGAAGTTTTGTTGTGGATGTTTAGTGACCTCCTTCTAGTTGGAAAAATTCTAGATTTTCATGTTTATACAAAATCTATAACTAGATAATTAGAAGCTTTTGTTGTGGATGTTTAGTGACATCCCTCTAGTTGGAAAAAATCTAGATCTTCATGTTTATTGTCTTTTTTTTGTCAATTTTTTCTTCTTGTTTTGGTCCACTAGAGAATATCTTAAGAGGTTTCCTATGGTCTGAGGTGTATATGATCATTCTCCTTAGTTTCATAAAATATTTATAATCTATCCAAACAAAAAAAGACTAGGTGTCATTGATATCAAATTATAGGGGGTAGATTTACCAACTAAATGGATTGTCCGATGTTTTGTTGATAGAGTGTATTGGAAACTTTTATTAAGATATAAGATTTCTAATGAAAAACATGTAAACATGATCAAGGGTCATTTCCTCCTCAATGATGTCCTTGTTATTCCACGGCATTTCAATATTGATGGGTATTTTGTTCCTGAAAGGATTTGGGAAGCTTGGGAAGAAGATGTGCCTACTCTTAGTAGATGTTGGAATGGATTTGGGAGAGGTTTTGATATGTATTTTCATTCAATTTGGGCATTGAAGGAACATCGTGTCCTATAGCACACATGCCTATATAGTTCCCCAAAAATTCTTTCCGCAAAGGGGATTTTGTGTTGGAGAGATATTTGGAGTGATGAGACCAAAATGTGGAAGACTAAGCATGATATTTCACAAGAATTTGGACTAATTTCTTCAATTTGTATAGCAATCCATGAAATTTAGAGATTGATTCCATTAGGGGAGTTGTATAATATAAATATATATACTCTAAATATAGATTATGGGATCGGTTATGGAGATATGAAAAACCTATCTATCCCTAAGGTTTAGCTCAATCATTTGGTGCCACTATTGCTAGGATGTTGTTAGAAATCCAATGTGTTTTCCAGGTCCCTAGTTCAATTCTCTTAGGATTAGGCACACTAGTATGCAATGCCGACTTTACACCAGGTACCATCTTAAGATTTAGACGAAGTGTGCAGGAGTTTCTTGGGGAGTTATTTCTAAGGAAAAGTTATAAACCTGTCTATGAAATGCTTATGGAAGTACCTCAGAGTCTCTCTCTATTTCCAAGTGAAGTTGAATAGGTGGTGGGGTCTTGGTGATGTAAAAACAAAATGGATAAATTGGCTTCATTCTCTACTCATATAGGATCTATTTTAATATGTGATTCTTTGCTTGGTTTACAATGTATT
>JASDQU010394136.1:0-10916 GCA_032191745.1 Picea mariana | reverse complement strand
CTCAACTATTGTTCAAAGTATCCTGACGGAGTCAAATGATCCTGGGTCCATAGTCCCTGACAATGCCCATGGGTTAGGCAACCATGAACCCACAACATCATCGATCGATCCTTTGGAAGAAGGGACAACTCAACCAGAGATAGGCCAAGTCTTGATAGAGACACAAGCGCCCAATCCCTTGAGCACTCTTATACATATTTACAGCGATGAATAGAGTCTGAAACCCGCTCACGACACCCCCGTGTGATTTCAAGAGGAAAAACGTCCCGAGAAAACCACTTCTCTTGAGCTTGAGGTCCAAGACAAGTAGGCCTTACAAATGTAAATAGGGTCTGAAATTGGCCTCAACATAAGAGAGTCTGATAGATAAGAAGCAAAAGTAAGACTGAGTGGCGAAACTCCACAAAAGAAAATTGACAGTTGTACGGCTGACGAGCAAGTAAGCGATGAGTCTGTGCCCGATGCCTCCATTACACCCAATATTCAAGTCCTACACGAACGACAAGTAGAGGCCGAATCCACAAAACAGAGCAAAGAAATTTGAGAACCCACTCCTGAGAAAATATACACCAAAGGTAGCTTGAGAAACAACCTCTCATGGGGATATCAAAAGATACCAGAACCAATAGATGAAGTAGCAGACATATATGCGATCTCCTACGATCAAAAGAGGAAAGCCATCGTTCAAAGGACCATGAAAAGGTGAAGGATCACTTTGGATCAATCCATCATGGTTACCACAGAAGAGAACTTAATCAGCACTATAGACGCTCACACGTTTGAACTGATTGGCGTAGGAAAAGCCCTCTCAGATGTCGCTTAGGACAAATCCAGGAGAGGTGAACAGAAACTAGCTGACACCTAGGAGGAGCTCGAACACCTGTGCCATCTTGTCAAATACTATAAAGGAGCTACACAGACCACCGTGTATCTAAAGGAAGAGTTAAATGGAGTTTATAATGAGTTCAAGAAGGAAAGGCACTTGTTAATTGAGAATATAGTTGAGTTCCAGGAGGATACTCTCATGGCACTCGCAACATGCAAAGAGATGGAAAGGTGACACGAAAAGGCACAACAAGCGGTAGGGAGACTCGAATACATTGAGGCGGTTCAACAGGGTCGAGAAAAGGAAAATCATGGCATTCATATGGTTGGTAAAATCAGTCTCGATCGCATGAAGAAATCCGTCGAATACTGGGCAAAGATGACCCGGGACCCACACCGAGAAATCCAAAAGAAATGGGCCAAGTGCCAGAAACACTGGGGTAAAATTAATAAAGTAATGAAATATGTCGGTCTCCCCAAATTCGACACCCCCGATGAATTCACTAACTTGAGTGATGTGTTCAAGACGCACTCCATACAAGATTCACTTTGGGCCGAAGAGTGCACAAAGGCCACTGATGCAAAGCCAAGGCAAGTGAAACAATTCACAGGACCCCCGATCAGAGCTCGAGCCATGATAATATAACTGAACTCCAATTTGGTAAAGTAACGAACACATGCAATGGATATCAGAGGAGTATATGTTTCCCCTATGGAACAACATAGGTTCCCATGGGCTCAAACCTGTGAAGATTTGTTTATCAACTGGTCTGAATATGAAAGAAGTCACCCTTTTCAAGAGACATCTCAGGTGGACTGTTGAATGAAACTGTTGGATGATCACGCCATGTGGCAATTTTTGTTTAGCATGAATTGTATTTAGCCATTAATTGTAGTTGAATTTTATATTATAAATAGAGACATCGACCGATTAGTCAGAGGTCGATGGTTGTTGTAAGAACTATTTCTTTTTTTGGTTTGTTGATAATTATTTTGAGATTGCTATGAATTCAGAAGTCCTTCTGGACCAAAGACAAGCTATTTTCATCAGATGTATGTGATTGGAGTTGGAGAAGAATTACTTCCTATCCTGTTCCACGAATGATGCAGTAAATGAGTAAGAGCAATCGATTATGTTGTCAAGTTATCTAGTGCAATGTTTTGATGTTCTTTGCTCTAATGATGAAGATAAATCGTTGTGTTGTTATGTAATAAATGTTATGGTAGATGAATTATTTTACTTTCCATGATCTTGGTTACATATGTGTTTTTATTTCTGTTAGTTAGATTCTCAAGAAGTAATTGGATGCTCATTTGGTTAATGTATTATTACTAGACCCTTTGGTATAGAAGTACTGTCTGCATGTTTGAGCAACGGGTTATCCCAAGCTTAGCCCCTTCCCAGTAGTTGAAATCTAATCTTGTTTCTTGTCAAGTTGGATTATGCTAGCTTGCATCTCTCAAACCAGCCCCACTCAAGAGAAAATATAGAAAAGAATGATCCTACCTGAAGGGAGAACCTTCACAAGAAAACACAAAGCCCATCGATAAATTGGTCGGATCAAAATATCTGGAGAACCATTCCATCTCAAATGCTGCAAAGTCTAATTGGGCCTCAGTGGTGGGTTTGTTTCTTGCTATTGAATCAATGGATTTAAGACATATCAACAGAATTGGCCCTAGAAGGAGGGCCTGAGAATGAATGGCTGAATATATAACTTACATAAAATTTCGAATAACCTACAGATTCGTAATGGTCCACATGCATGGCTAGTCATCCAACAGATAGTCCACGCTTATTGAGTACTCCTGAAATGGATAACTCACCCAAGTCCGAGGAAGAAACTTTTCACCCTGAAATACCCTACACCCTCCCTCACGAGAAAGTGAATCAATTCAAAAGAATCACAAGAGCCTACGCCCGACAAATCAACGCATTGTCCTTAACTCCCATCCTCCCCTGGAGAAAATAACAAAGTAGAATGGTGGTTAGCACTCTTGATGAAGTTTTCATACACTCTGTCGAAGACTTAATAAATTTCGTGATCACCGAAATCCAAGAACCTCTTGATCTCATACCCGAGACGTCGGCCGATGACATCCCCGAGCCTGACGAATTTTTGAAAGATTAAGAGCTTGACTTCGACTCTGAAGATATGGAAGGGAACAATGGTCATGAGGAGGAAAGAGAAGTTCCACTTCAAGACAACCAACCTTGGTTGGCTGGAGACACCATGGCCATCCCTGGATGAGTACACAATCTGCTGCTCCCGAAGTACGACCCTGAAACTTCAAGCTTCCCTGAAGATCATATCAAGAAATTCATACTTGCGATCATAATTATGAACATTCAACATGAAGACGTAGTATGTAGACTTTTTCCCTACACGTTTGAAAAATCTGTTTCCACGTGGTATTTTAATTTGCCGATAGGATCTATAACTAGCTAGACTAAATTCCAAAAGGACTTTCTAGACAAATTTGTAGAAGAAACTACTATAGGAGCCCTGATGGCTGAGTTGTTCGCAACCACCATGACCCCAAAAGAAAGGGTCAAATATTTCAATCAAATATTCACAACCATCTTAAACAAGTTCTAGCTTGTGGCGAAACCCACTCAAGAATTACAGATCGAGGTTTATGCCAATGCACTTCCGGATTCTATTTCCATGTTCGTTAAAAGAGACACCAAGTAGACCCTCACGAAGAATTTTGAAGAAGACAAGACGATATAATTTCAGATGAAAGGATGTAAAGAAGGTCAAGCCTCTCTATTAAGAAAATAAAGCCAACCCCCTCCTAGGAGAGGAATCCTTTTGACTAGACCATTGGGGAAACCATTTGAACAGACTCCCGATAAAGGTAATGGAGATATAGAATATCTGTAGCGCATTGTCAAGAAACTATCAAATGAGATTATAGACATGAAAAGAAGTGTAGGGGAAGGAAACCAAGGCCAAAAACCCTATAAGCCTTTCTTTAAAAGAAACTAGCCTTTCAAAGCAATTGAACCTCCCCCAAACAACCTAAACATTGACCTAGGGAATGTTACGTTTGATTCTTTCTGCACCTATCACCATGAGAAACACTCTAAAAAGAGAATTCTCTCAATGGGTCCGCACCATGAATTTAATGGCCAATCGTTTTCTGGATTAAGTCTCACTGACCAAAAAGTCAAGCAGTTCGGCCATGAATATTGTCGATCAGGAAGAAGCTAACCCACCATGAGACAAAACCATGTTGATATGGGATCCCGACATAATCGCGTCTTCGGATGATCTGTTTGATTCTTGAGAACAACCCATGGAAGTTTCGGTAGCACAAACACGTAGTAAAGGTCAAACCGACTCAAAAAATACCGACGCCACCCGGGCTCCACAAAGTAAGTTAACTCCTGATCATCCGAAAATACCTTTCTCTCCCAGCAAAAAAACCATAAGCAGCCATACCAAGGAATTTACCAAGATGGATTACAACGTAGTTGAATATTTGAAAAAGCTTAAGACAAATAATTCAGTTATGGATATATGTAGGATTCCTCAGCAGAAAGACTTTCTATTGCAAGATTTGAGTTCAGTAGAAGACCTTACTACATGCAACGACGAGAAGAAGGATCTGTCCTCGATATATTTGGTAAGCAAGCCAACCATAAATACCTACTCAGAAGGTAGGAAGGAGAATCCTTTTGTACCACCTTTCCTTTTAACGTTCGAAGTTTTTAACAGGAATCTTCACAATTGCTTGGTATATTATGGGGCATCCTCTAATGTAATGCCCTTGGTTGTTTGTAATAAACTAGGTGCTATCCCTCTCAGAAGTGATAAACATGTCATACAACTGGACAGAACCCAAGTCAAAGTTATGGGAGAACTCAAAGATGTAATGATCAGGATAGCGACACATCCTAATTTCGTGCAAATAAATGACATCATTGTAGTAGATATCCCAGAGGCATATGGACTACTACTGAGTTGTGACTGGTCCAAAAAGATGAATGGATATTTTAGTATGGACTGGGCACACCTTTGGTTACCACTAAAGGGATACAAGAGCATGATCAAAATCGATAGAGAAAGATATTTGAAGCATACGATCACCAACCTAGAAACACCGAACAAACCCATGTTTATTGATTTCCCGGTATTGGGCAATTACTCCTGTGATTCCCACTTTGGGGACCTTTCTACTCTAAAGTCTGCTATTCCTCTTACCCAAAAATCTGAAACAATCTTTCAAGAGGAACTGCCAATGCCAATAGAGAACACTCTCTTTTGCTAAAATCTTGTGATCAAGCTTACGAGATGAGAGGTCGGTAAGCAAGAAATCAGTATAGAACGAAGAAAGGGAGATTACCTTCCACAAATTTGGACCCTCTACTTTGATGGATCTAAATCACAAGAAGGGTCAGGAACAAGGTGTATCCTTATCAATCCTAAAGGATGACATTATTTCCTATCTTGCAGGCTAGAATTCGAATGTACCTGTTGGAATAGGGGCAGACCCAGCGTTCAATGCTCAAGAGCGCACCTAAAAATCCCTAACTACCGACCCTTTTGGAAACACTTGAAAATCAGATGAAGTCTCACCCGAGGTAGAGGCAGGGGTGGTTGCAAGACTCAGGTGTCTACAACCTTAGATGGGACACAAATATGTGATTATATCATTTATAGAGAACTTAGCATCGATCATTCATCAATATTCAACCCTTATTATACTTTGCAGACAACACAAAGCATCACGATGTACACTCAGATCTACATTATTTCAGCACTTAACCATAGTAACCTAGATCATATCCAGTAGATCAGCACTAAGCATCCTCATACACATCAGATCTAATAATCATATATATCTAAGAAGAACAGAGCATAGGTGGATATATCAAAGCACATAGCATAAGAAAGAACACATTGAATCAAAGCACAAAGCATAATACACAGATTTACATGGTTCACCCCCACCCTGGGGCTATGTCCACAAGATCTTCTTTATTATCGTATTCAATCTGTTACAAGCACAAAGCCTCCAAAACTCTTCTTCGCATAGGACAAAATATCTACACGACTCACTAGATCCTTCTTCCTTGTGTTACAACACTTAGCTTTCTATAGAAACCTCACAATAACTTGCACTTATCCTTACAAGCCTTACACAGTTCACATAGAGAACTTATTCAACATCAGATAGATGCACTACCAATTGCACACTAAGCAATCACATCTACTACTTCTTACATTGCCTATCCTTCTATTTATACATTACAAAAGTGGGCCTAAACGTGGGTAAACCCACTGGCTGACATCCCTTTCCCATTACATTAACCCAAAACCCTAAAAGGGGCCCAAAATTGGGCCGAGATCCTGTGATCTCTGCTTCACCTGGCGCTCCATCTTTGACAGGATGTCGAAGTCCAAAAATGGTCAGATATGACCAAGTGTTACTCAAAACTTGGTCAAGGGCCAACATGCCCCCAACACTCACCTGTGACTCGTCTCGAGTCACTTTGGTCTGATCAATTCCACCTCGAAAGCCTTGAGCTTGGCTCAAGCTGCTTCGACCTGCTACAATTCGACAACGTCTTTCTCAGTGAACTCCTGGATCACTGAGTCATTTACTGGCCCTTCTAGGTGTTGTTCCACAATGATGACAACCTGTTCAAGCTTGAATCCCTAGATTTCAACTTCAGTGAATAGTTGGCATGCCTTTTCTTGGATTGGTTGAAGTCATTGGGAGACTTCCATCACTTTACTTTTCAGTGTGTGTCCTGTTGTTGGGCAGTGCATTGTTTTGGAAATAACTTCATTCTTTCGACTTGGATGAAGGCCTTCAACGATGCCTGTAGCGTATCTATGTGTTACTTTGCTTCTTGGAGTTGTGCCTCCAATGCCTATAACTCTAGATTCTCTGTGAGGTTCTCATAAGTTTGGGTGCTTCTAGTGCTTAGCTGCTTGCATTCCAAGGTAACAGTTTTTAATCGGCCAACTATGTTGTGGGCAGTTGCCTCCTTTAGATCTCTTATTTCTTGAGGAGTCTTGGGAACGGTACGAAGTTCCAGATCTACAATGCACTACTGAAGTTGCTGGATTAATTCTTCAAGTTGTGCCACCTACTGTGGGACACATTCTTAAATATTCACTTCTATGACCATCACAGAGAGAAGTGCTTTGTGAATCCTTTTCTGTACTTCAAGTTTCTCTGCTAGCAGCTAGTCCTTTCTCTGCTGTAACTGTGATTTTTCCTCATCCCACTTCAATTGCAGGGAAAGATTTTCCTGTTCTGCCTTACTCTATTGTTATACACATGCACTCTGTACTTGTGTCAAAGCCTGGGTGGCGCGCTGTGTCTTCTTGAGCTCGTCGAAGGCGAGCTTCAACTTTATCGATGATCTGGTGTAATTGGGTGGGCTCATCGCCTGTTCCTACTATTCCAATTGTCAAGGGAGCAGTAGAAACTTCTCATCTAGATTGGAGTGCCTACTGCACTTCTTGAAGTTCACCCTTGATTCATCTGAATACATCCTCCTTCTTCGCTTCTTTCTTTTCTGTGATCTCTAGTGAAGCATCATTCAATGCAATGATTAAGAAGTCGAAGTCATCCGGTGTGAGGGTAGTCTTAAATGTAGTCCAGGTGGCCTTATTTTTCTTTCTGGATGAGGGCTTTGGTGGGGTAATATTCCTTTTCTTAGAGGGATCCTCCTCCTCTCTAGGTGGAGTAACCTCACCTTTGTTTTTCTCAACTTCTGTGCCCCCTAGTTCTTCACCATCACCTCCCTGTGCAGGTGAGATCGAAGTAGTCTTTGTGGATGTGCTATGGACATCTTGAGCTTCATCATCCTTCTTAGTCTTGCTTGGTCTAGGTGTATCCGACATAGCTTCAAGGATATCCATGTTGAACATTTCTGTGGGGTCCGCTCCAACAAGGAGGTCCGCCGAGCATTCCTTGGTAATATTCTCCAACTCTTCTTTTGTCAACTTGTAGTACGACTGGAGCTGTTGTTTGTGCTCATCAGTGCACACTGTGATATAGGTGAAGTGGTGGTCTGTGATGAATTTGATCAAAGGTATAAACTTGTGAAGTGTTTTTGGGGTGAGGCGTAGTGTAGACTGGATCACATTCTTCAATTGGTTGTAATAGGCATGGAAGATGACATTGGACTGCCACTGCTTGTTCATGTTGCTAGAGTACCACAATGTACAAAAATTCATGGCCAGTGGTTTGAAGGGTTTGATCTCTAGAAAAGTGGCACCTTCTAGTAGCTTCCAGGTGATGAAAGCGATTAGTATGAGCAACCAACTAAAGTGGAACTCATACCCTTGGTCTTGCGCTTCTCTGCAATCAAGATCTAGCTGGTTTACAAGGTACTGCACCCAATTCATCTGTAGTCCCTTGATGAACTTCCCTTCGAGGTCAACTATGAATCTAGTCACTTGTGTTGGTCTGTTCTTGCGAACTAGCTTGCCCGCGATCAACTAACAGGCAAGGCGCACTGCGCCACTCTGGATAGAGGCTACCTTGTAGCCTCGCGTGCCTTTCTCGACATTGCCATAAGTTTCTTTTATCCTCTGTGCTAGTGCTCGGTCTGAGGTCTTTCCAGGGTAAAAATCCTGTGGGCCAGGGCCTTGCATACTAAGTCCTGTGATCTAATTGATCAAGGTCAGATCCACAGTGATGCGATGATCCAACCATAAGTATCCTTTGTGGTAGTAGGACAACAACAACGTGATGCATGCGTTGACTTCTTGGTGTTTGCCGAAGTGAGAGATCTTCATTACATTAAGCAGTGTGGAATGCGTGAGGTTTTGGGTCCATGAATGCGAGACAATCTTAGAATTATTTCCTTTGGTCTTGGTTAAGTACTTATGCGGGGCTAACATGTTGTAAACTTTACGATCTCAAAGGTTAATATCACTAAATTTCAGTGCTGCGAGGTTATCCTAGTCAGCACGAACTGTGCACACCCCTTTCAGAAGGTATGCGGTGATCAAAGTGTACTCTAAGTATCGAGGTACATTGTCACAGTTGATGGCACCACTTAGAGGTGTTAAGTAAGTAGGTAGAATGCGTGGGATAAGCTTGGCATTTGCGATGTCATCCCTTTTCTTGGTCAGTTTCTCATCGGTCGACCGGGATGGATCAACGTGAGTAGTGGAAGGGGAGGCCTGGATTCATCTCGTTGATGATGCTTGGACTCTTGTAGATAATACTTGGTTCGACATGACTCTCTCAGTCATTAAGTCAATCAAAACTTCTTCAACTACTTTCTCAGCAGCGCTGATCTCGCCTGACATACAAGCTTGTGTCAACTAGCTCAGGTGTAAAATGAATTCAGAGACTACAATGAATGGTATGAGAACAAGGAAATGATCACAGGGTTAAGTAATCTCAGGTTTCGGGCTCAAATTCTCACTTAGAAAAACGTATTCTTGGTGCGTGGCGTGATGGACTAAGTAGGGAAACTTAACAACGGTCTGCTTGCAATGGGTATGAGGCTGCATTAACTTATGTTTTGTCCATTATGGCATGGTCTAATGGTCTAGTGGCGAGCCATAAATTCTTTTTGAACCATTAGAAGTGGAAGTTGAATGGTTATATTGGCTTCCAACGACTATATTACTTCGCCTTGGCGAAGTGGCATATGTCGCTATTTTGATATCCCGACGAAGCTCCAATTTCGCAAAGTGTCTCGCTGCGAGGTACCCTCTGGGATGTTCTATAATTTTTCAATCTTAGCCTTCTTCTTTCTTAGCTTTCTAGCCTTCTTTCCAGTGAGCTTCATCTTGGTGATTCTCTTCCCATTTTGATTCTTATTTTCCTTGGACATAGTCACTCCGTGTTGGTGAGATTCTCTCTCCTAGGTATATCACTTCTTCTTTGTCTGGGGTAGAAATTTCATCCTTTTGTGTAGCTTTGGCCTTGACATCTGGGCTTCTAGTGTCATATGGATTTGAGTGGTTCTCTTGTTCTTCTATCAACTATGCAATCCTTTTAGTCATGAAATCTTTTAACTCTTGTCTCTGTTGTTCTAAAACCTCCTCTTCTTCCTTCTTTCTGGATTGATCTCTTTCAATCCAAGGTTTTTCGAGTAGCATAGTAAATGAGGTGTTGTCCTCAATGAATTTGATAATATAAAAATCTTCTTCCGTCAAAGTTCCATTGACTGTTATAGGTATCTAAGTGAGTTTTCCACATAACATCATCAGTTTTCCTCTGAATAGTCCAATTCCTCCCAATGAAGGAATCATGACAGGCTTCCCTATAGCTTCCCAATTTCTTTCTGGCATAACATTCACTTGTGTTTCTTCATAAAAAATAAAATCAATGTCGAAGTCCCCTATTCTTGCTTCAAATTGCTCCTTTTCTTTTAATATCTCTGGTAATCAGACATCTTTATGTTCCTGCAAGGTTTCTTTCATATGTATTAATACTTTCTCTGATTCTTGCTAGGTTTCTGCCTTTTCTGGATCTGCCTTATGGTCTCCTTGATTCAGATTTATCCTTTCAATATTAGCAATCATTCTAGGGCAATACAATACCTCATGGTCCTTATCTTTACAATAGAGACACCTAGGTCTTCTACCAGGGCATTCCTTATCTAGATGGCCTGGTTTTCTGCAACTGTAACATAGGATTAATCCTTGCTTTCTTTTAAATTATCCCCATCCTCTTCTGTACTGCGCACTAGAATTGTGATAGCTAACCTAAAAAAGATTCTTTCTAGGATCCTACATCCATTTGTTAGTCCAGACATTCTTTCTATGCATAGTTATAACATATCTATCATTATACTTATCAGATCTATTCATATCAAACTTTCTTTCATCTATTAATGCCCTAGTTTTTAAGTTAGGACAAAATCTATCAAACATACCTAGATCCATGCTTTAGAAACAAAAAAATTTCACTTATCTTACTTCTACAAAGAACAAAGCTTCCAGATCTAAGAACTTTTAACCATTCTTACTTTTATTAGAGCACAAAGCTTACATATCTTACCTATTTTCTATAGATCTGACCTCTTTCTTTAAGAAATTTCCACTTTTACTTTTCTTAGAGCATAGAGTGTTCAAATATTGCTTCTTTTCTTCAGATCT
>JASDQU010394134.1:0-10942 GCA_032191745.1 Picea mariana | reverse complement strand
ACTTGTTTGATACATCCATAAGGATGATAATTATCTATGTAGTACTTGTTTATGACAGCCTTATCTTGTTGCTAAAGTCCCATGCATTATTACTTGAGTTAAACTATTCATTGTTAGCTTGTCTCTTGCATCCTTAACTAGACTTTTAGCAACTTTATTTGCAACTCTTATTACTCTTTGTTGCTGATATATATCATTGTTTATTGCTACAATCAGGGACAACAAGTTTAACTTGCTTGTCCAACATATTATTAGGCTTGTATATTTGTTTTCATTGTGTCTCGAGCAGGTACAATCACTTCTTGGCAGGTCTTCTATACTATGGCATATCTTCTACCATCTACGAGACTCTTTTCAATCCCTTCTTACCTTCCATCATTGACCTATGCAGGGACTCTTAATAATCTTTTCATCTTCCATCTCATTTCCCCTAAGGTTACCGAAATTCCCCCCTTGAGGTGATTACTTCATCTCTAAAGTGACGGGAATACTTATTTAAGGTGAAAATAGGTAGGTGTTCTCTTAGTTGTTGCCATATTGTGGTTTGGGACGGGATTTTCCCAACCTACAACTTGTGTGATACCATTTTGGCGTCGTTGTTGGGGAGGATTTTGAATCCTCTTTCGAACCCTAACGACACTTTGGCAAGCTATCCCAAAGCCTTTCCCCATCTTTCCAGGCAACTCCACTTGAAGGACGTTCCCCTTACACCCTTGATGAGCTCTTCTTGAATTTCATTTGGTGACTACACCTTCTAAGAATCCACCTTTCCCCGATTACCCTTTCCATCCTTTGATGAGCCTTGATCTCATCTAGCGACTCCGTTGAGGTATTACCCTAAGTAATGGAACCATGGCCTCACGGGACTTACCATGGGCATTCCATAAGGTGTACCCTTCTCTTTATGTTCATAATATCCCCGGATATCCAAATCATTTCTCTACATAGTGGAGGGAAAATTTCCCTAGATTTAATGGTGATCCAACTCTAACAGTCACCCATGTCGTGAATTATATGAAGTATGCTTCAAGCTTAAATGTACTACATGAAGATGTGTTGATGAAAATTTTTACATATTCACTGGAATCAAGTCAAAGGAGTTGTCTTGCACACTCATGTAATCCAAGAAGTATACCATCTTCTACAAAGCTCATTGAAGAATTTCTCAGGCAGTATCGACCAACCTCCTAGAATTTGCAAGATACTTTCCAAGAGCTCAAAGACACTCTTTGCAGATAAGTTTTTCCTATAGACGAAGATGAAGAAAATCTTGAAGAAGATCTCAATGAAGTTTCTCGTGTTGAAGATCCAGATGATACATTGGATGAGATGATTATATCTCCCCTTCCACTTGATGAAGACATTCATGCCTCTGCTCCTCATGCACATCAAGAAGAGAACATGATGAGTTGTGACCCTTTTGAAGGTCTTCATGATACTTTATTCCATGACTTTGGAAGTGAAGAAATATTAGAGGAGCCCTTGGATGTGACATATCCTTTTGAAAGGAGGAAAACAAAGCGCTTTGCATTAAGGATCAAGCCTATTGCGATGAAGAGGTGATGGAGGGGCATAAAAAGAAAGAACAATTTTGACGAATCGCAACATGTTGAGACATTGTTATCTTTTCTCATGCTTGATGAATATGAGGTTGTCCAACCTTGCTTTTCTCCTGTGCATTAAGTTGAAGAAGCAACTAGTCTCAATGATGAAGAAATTGAAGATCTAGTTGAAGTCGCCCTAGCCTTTGTCCTTCCTGCACACGAAGACAAAGAGATGGTCATTTTTAGTCACACTAATGGTCATATGAAAGAAACCTTGGATATGGTTGATGAGCACATAGACACTTTCATACATACTGGGAGACACACATGGGATTTTGGTCATTTCATTTTTTATAGAGACCACATTTACGACATTGAGGGTAGCTCTTAAGAAAAGTTGTCACCATTGGAGGACTAGACTTCATGTGTATATAATTCATATGTTTGGCAGCCTGATGATGACATGATTTCATATTTGTTCTGCCCATTCAAGGATGGTCTTTCGCGACATTTTCAGGGTGATTTTCAGTCATCCCTTTGGAGTTGTGATGCATATCCTTTTGGGGATACATGTTTGTTCTATGAGGACTTTTAGCCACCTCTGTCCTTGGATTTAAATGGATACTAGTATGTGTCCATTACAGAGCAGTCAAAGACTCATACCACATAGCAACAATGTTTCCATCTTAGGGCCCTTAGGAAGGATTTACATATGAAGAAGCAACATGTTTTGGATGTGGAAAAAATGTCCTTCTTAGGACTTGAGGTCCTCCCTTATCTTGTTTCCTCTTCTTTGGGGAATCATAAGGTTTTCTTGAGATCTCTTATCCTTTCTCAACCTTCAGGGAGAAATGATTTTCTAAGTGAAGATGAATATGAGTCATCATCTACGTATGGTAGCCCTCTTCAGATATGGATTGATCAGGCTTGAGGTTACACTTTTAGGCAGGATGATCTGACAGATGGTTTCTCTTTCCATCGTGATTTCCTCCCTTCCACCCATCAACATTCATTTTATTTCATGACTTATTATATTTATATTCATACTCATGATTATTATATGCTTAACGTATCTTTGTTGTATCATATAATTAAGCATAGGGGGAGATACATTGATGAAATGATGAACAAGTGGTTGCACTGGTTATACGACTTCACCTGAAATCACCTATCATCTGATATTTAGGGCCCCATGACCCCAGGTAAGTAGGTAGGTCATCCTGATTTCTTGCATTTGCATATTGATTGCTCATTGTAGTTTAGATGAATTTCATATTTCATTTCGCTCTACTTGCATATCGATTTCATGTTTAGTTTAGAAATAAAATAAAATAAATGCTAAAATTTTCTTTTCTAGATTAGTTTAATTTTTTTTTTTATGTATATGGATGAAGGGTGATAGAACCACCCTAGATTTTACGGTGTTAAATTTCAGTGTAGGCACAGATCCACTAGGAGATGTTGTGGTTCTCATGCACTCTACAATGAGTACATGTCCCCAAGCAAGAGCCAGATGTTATCCCCAACTCCTAGGGATAACTAATGAGATGATGTCTCGAGGCACTTGGGTTGCGGACATGGATTATCGAGAGATAGCTTGACCAACAGTGTCCACTTGCACAGACAGAGACCCAACTCACAACCATAGCTCTAGATTCATCATGACGGTATCCACCACATCAATTGGCCTTTAAGAGACATTGGGTCTTGCTCCATGAGGTACAAATCAGGTATTATGGTGAGTTTCATTTCAATATTTGAGGCATTTGAGTTTGTTGCATCTATTACTACTTTTGATTGTGTAACGTTTGCTTGGACATTATGCCCTTTTCCCTGTTTCACTTTGGTGGTTGACATTGCACCCTAGTAAGTGGGTCACCCTTAGGGATAGGTTTTCTACTGGGAGGCCCTTTTTACGAGTCATCATGCCACTCCTAACCACACTTGTCACTTTCCACACTACATCCCCTCATCTCCTTACCTTTTGGGATTTTCAAGTGTACTGACCCAAGAAGGGGTAGTCCCTCATTTCATGGGAAGAGGGGGTTGAAGGCCTACAGGCTTGTAGCTGGAAAAGGACAAAATCCAATCATTAACCTTCTAGATGCTTGCCCAAGGATCCCAATGACAATGAAATGTCTCTCATAAGAAAATAATGGGACTCGTAAAGGGATAATTAATAACAAAATGCCAATCAAGGTGAAGCATGTGTGGGAACTATTTTTATTGCTTAGGTAGAAGCCCCACACATGTTTTCAAATTGGGGTAGCATGATGTGACTAGGGTAGAGTCAAGGTGGGAACATTTTTTTATGCTTCGGTAGAAGCCCCACCTTGGCTTCAACCTAGAAACATCCTAAAAGAATAAAAAGCAATAAATGGGCTTGGAAAAACGTTGCATTGAAAATGAAGGTGCAACACACCCTCTACAAAGGCACCCGTAAATGAGACACTACATCTCCTTGTATGTCATGAACCCCATGCCAAAAAGTCTCCCCCCAATCCATGACAGCTCATCCACATGACTTAGAAGGAGGTACCCTCGGGAAACACCCCTAAACTTGAGGTACGATTCACCCAATAGATCATTTTGTCAACCCTCCCATACCTAAAATTGGAAAATTGCATAGGGTCTTTGAGCATTGGTTTATTTTGATGAGGTGGTTTGGATGTACATGCTTAGATGGCTCTTTTATTGATTTGATGTACTCATAATGATGCATTTGACTTGAGATCTTTGGAGGGGGTATCCATTTGTCTTTGCAGGACCTAGTTGGTGGACAATTTTGGAAGAACAAGCCTAGCTTGGGCTTCCATGGGGCTTGAATCCCACAAGTTGGATGCCAAGGGCCCACATGCTAGATGATGAATACATGCCTTTGGAGGCCTAGAAGACATCATGGAAGACCTAACCTATCCCCTACCACCAAAATGATTTTCCTACGAAGGCCAAAACGTCACCTTTGAGGGCTTGACATCATAGTAGGGCTAGCGTTTTGGTGGTGGTTGAGAACACTTGGCATGTTTGAAGGAGAGAAACCTTGGATCATGGAGGATAAGGTTGGCTTGAAGACACTTGGCCTTTGGAGGCCTAGCGCACTTGTCTCCTACTCCAACGACTCGCAAAAGTGCCAAAACATCACCCTGGAAGGGTGACGTCTTACTTAGGGTTTACTTTATGTGCAAATTATGAATTAAAAAGTAATATTTTGTGTAAAGTGGAAAGATAAGGGTTGTTGACCCCTTATCTTGTGTTTTACCCTAACTTTTGTGGACAAAATATATTCAGAACATTTTGTGTAAATAAAGATCATTTGTATCTCATTTGGATATATATATCTCTCCCATTGTGAGAAGACTAGTTGGTTGAAATTTGCGCCCTCTTGGGAATTTTTGGCATCTCTCTCTATCTCTCTCTCTCTCTCTCTTGAAAATGATCTTTGGTGTTATCTCTTGGCGATTGTATGAGGATAAGTGGTGTGCACCTCTTGGAGGATTCTTACTTTCTCTTGAATGGTAAATGCTTCGTGAACTAGAGTTTGATCTCTCCCTTTCTTGGAATTGGTAAGGAAAATATTCATTTATTAGTTATTTCTTGATTGTTCTTGGTTATTGTTGGTTGAAACCATAGGAGGAGTATGTTACATACACTCTCCATTAAGTTTCATCTCATTTGCTAAGTTTATAAGTCATTTATTGGACAAGGGTTGCTAGGAGAAATACAAGTGTGTATACACTCCTAGATTTACCCTAGTTTGATTAGCATACCCTAGGGAGTAGGAGGAATTACACCCCTAGGAATCTCGTTGATCTAACTTGTGCTTTAAATACTGCATTCACCCTATTATAAAGGCATTAATTTGATTTTTTGCATGGGAGAAATAAAATTGTTTGCATTGGTAAACGTGTTTTAGTGAGATATCAATCTTATTTAAGTTGGATTCTTTTGTGGATGCCTTGAGGTTGCCAAACCCTCTAGGTCGTCTTGGTTCTCTTAGTCTTCTTGGATCTATTATAACTTTTAATATACAACCATTGGGGCCGTAGAAACCCTAATACAAATCTCTTAATAACTCAAAAACCAACCATCGAAAGTTGCTAAAAGTTTGCCCCTATCATGTACTAGTCTCAACGCACTTTTTGGGTGGATTGTTGGTAAGTTTTGGTGGTTGATTTCTTTTTTGTAACTACTTGTTTTATATAGTAATAAGGCTGATAATTATCTCCATAGTACTTTTTTATGGCAACCTTATCTTGTTGCTAAAGTCTCACGCATTATTACTTGAGTTAAACTATTCATTGCTAGCTTGTCTCTTGCATCCTTAACTAGACTTTTAGCAACTTTGTTTGCAGCTCTTATTACTCTTTGTTGCTGATATAGATTACTGATTATTGTTGCAATTAGGGACAACAAGCTTAAATTGCTTGTCCAACATATTATCGGGCTTGTATCTTTGTTTTCATTGTGTCTCGGGCATGTACAATCACTTCTTAGTAGGTCTTCTATATTGTGGCACATCTTCTACCATATACGAGACTCTTTTCAAGCCTTTCTTACCTTCCATCATCGACCTATAGGGGGATTCTTCATCTTCCATCTCATTTCCCTTAGGGTCACGAGGATTCCCCCCTTGATGTGATTGCTTCATCTCTAAAGTGATGGGAATACCTATCTAAGGTGACAATGGGTAGGTGTTCTCTTAGTTATCACCATATTGTGGTTTGGGTTGGACTTTTCCCAACCTACAACTTGTGCAATAAGAGGGTTGTTCCTCTTTTTCAAAGGCTTGAAAAACCCCTTGTTGCCCCATAGTGACCTCAAAACCCCTATAAAATATGTGTCCTTGCTCATTGCACTAAGGAACTTGGAGGGGTTGAATAACCCCATTTAGATGAAGTGATCCTTGATGAAGAGATCCGATCTTATTTGCCCACGAGTCCACCTCTTTGTTGAGCCCTCTGTTTACATGAAAAAAACGAATTTTCTCAAAGGATTGAGCTAAACATTTGATGCTCTTTAAAAGAGAGATTACTTTGTTTCCAGAGGGAGTTCCTTGGTTGATCACTGCTTGAATTACTAGCAATGAGTCTCCAATCACCAATAAACTTTTTTTCCTTCCTCCTTTTCCAGGTTGAGCCCACACCATAACACATAAACTTCTGCCAGGTTGTTTTACACATTCCCTAGGCCCCATGCATAGTTGACAACTTCATTTCCTTCGGGATCTTGATTTATCCCCACCCACGCTTGCCACCCCATGGTCTCGGTGAATGTTAACCATCATCATCAACAACAATCTACATGTTGATGAGTATAACATTTTTTATTATTCTCTTAACTAAATATTTTATTATTGATTTTATTTTAGATTTTATTTTTCAAATAATAATATCAAAGTATTAGCCTCTCAAGAGTACATCCAATGGTTGGGACTAAAGGTGTTAATGTCTCGGTTTGAATCAGGATTAACCTCGTGTTAATGTCTAGGTTCGAATCATGGTTAACCTCCATGCATGATTGTAAGCTTTGCATGTAAAAAAAATTGGGATTTATAGTGACGATTTCCTAATCTTATTTATGTACATATATTTAATTTAATTAATTTAAGACTTTTCATATATGTGTGTGTGTGACATTATATTAAAAAAATTCAAATTATCTAAAAAATTAGATTCATTTAATTGTAAAATTAATTTATATATTAATATAAATACTTTTAAAAAATTAAAAAAATTATATTTAATTAACTTATCTTAAATATAAATACAATATTAATTTATATACTATTTTCTAACAAATAGATTATAAATAGAGTAGATATATTACTTATCTATGTATACAAAAGAACCACTAAATAGAGTAGATGTGTTACTTATCTATATAAATAAAATACTCCTATAACAAGGAATTATGTGTGTGTGTGTGTGTTATAAGAACCTTCCCAAATTTAATGGTGATTTTGGAAAGTTTCTCATAATATATGTTTATATGTTTTTTGAGCATATGAACAAAATTCTAAAGAATAACAAGTAATTCCTTATTAGTCCCTGCCGAAGGTGTAGAGGGACTATAGCGATCGATAATTCGTCGACTTCATATTAATTTGTCAATTGACTATAGATTTTCACACAATCTCTATTGTTCGAACTAGATAACTAAAAACATTAATTTTTTTATAATAAAAAAAAACTTGTTTGTCATCATCTCATTGGAGAATAGATTCGAAGTTTTATTGCCAGCTTCGATATTCCCAATGTTTTAAATGTTTACATATCCAAAGTTTTGAGCATGGACACTCTTTTTTAAGCACTTAAACATGCTTGACACAATGCATTCTTTTTTAAATGTTTACATAGCACGAGGCCCTTAAACAATCCTGACAGCCTTAAATATTTACTTAACAGGCCTGACAACCTTAAATGTTTACTTAATAGTCTTGTCACAATACATTTTTCTTCAATTTTTGGACACAATCTTGTATGCAGTGAATTTGGGCAATATTGTTGTCCACCGACACTCGCATAGTCGACTATAATGATGGAGTTGCTTCTACATCATATGTTTCATATTTCTTCTGTATTTAGAATGCAATCTAGTCATCATTGAAGATACATATATTCTTCACTGGTTCACTAGTTGTTGCTTGCTTGTTGGTTCGTTTGTTTGCTAGATGTTGCTTATTGGTGTTTGCTTCAACTTTACAAAGTTGAGGTCATGCAGCTGCAGTTGGACCTCTTGGTGCTTTCTCAGTGGTTTGTTGTTTGTTGCTTGCTCTTGTTTGCTTCAACTTTTGATCTGAAAATAGTGGGCTGACTTGTTATGCTATGCAATCACCCTCTACTTCATTAAAATAAACTTTTCAGGACCTTGCTCAATGTGTTAAAATATGCAAGATAGATTATGTGCCAAGTTTATGCATCTTCTTTTAAATGTTTATGTGTGAGGTCTTTGTAAGATTAAATATGTTGTTTTAAATAAATACAACAACAAAATAACTTGCAACAAATAATAACCAACAAACACTCACAACAATAACAAGATGATAAAAGAGTTCACCCCTCTCTAGGCTACATCTCCTTGACCCTCCATCAATGGACTTGGCTCTTTGGGATTAATTTGTCAAAGATTCTTTTACAAGTTGCTGCTCAACTTCAATGGATTTTATGACTGTACCATTGGGTTCAGAATACATAAAAAACCCAAAAAATGACTAATAGAACTCTAAAAACGGATCATGGCTCATTCGGGCATGACCTCTTCTACATGTGGCCTTGAGCTTCCTTGTGGAAAAAACACCTGTAAAAGTCCTCAAATGCCTCTGAAACCTATCCCAATGTGTTCAGATCATAACAATTAGCCAAAAATGACTATTAAGTCGCAGAAAACAGACTTGGGCTCATCTGAGCATGACCTCAATCCCTGAGGGCTTCAAGCTCCCTGGAGCTCTCTAAAACTTTAATGGTGAAAAACCTGCAAAAGAAGTCTTCAAATGCCTTTGAAAATAGTGCCAATGGATTTAGAACATCCAAAAAACCCTAGATGGGCTTTTTCGGCACCTCATTTGGCCAAAAAATGAAGAAGATAGGCCTCCTGCCATTTTCCTCCTTCAAGCTTACTGTCTCTGGTTCGCCAAAACGCACCTCTGTGTGCCCAACCTAGCTCACGTGCTCAAAATCATGCTAAAACCTAGCACCGACGCATAACCGTAAAATGGGAAAAACTGTAGGATGATTAGGGCGCGCCTAGCCCCTAACCGCCAAGACCATGGGCATATGGGTCACCATGTGACCGCGCGCTCATACGAAAAGGGGCTAAAACCCAAATCAATTGATTAAGTGCCAATTGTCGGTGAATGTGGTGTTAACTATTTAAAAATGCGCACCAAAACTCCGTGTAGTGGTCACATGTTAAAACACATAAAATCGGGGGCTGGGGCTAAGCCCCAGCTTGACCCCTGCGCCAAACCACACATAGATCAAATTCAAATAAATTAAAACTCACATATATAATAAGTACTAATGCGTGGGCTATTGGTAGCCCACGTCGTGTGAAGGCGCTCTATTAAGGCGAGAGGTCCAGGGTTCGACCCCCATGGACTCCATATAATTTTACCAAACACCCAAACCAAAAACAAACGAGGTGCCACGTGGCAGCCCACACCTGGGCCACGTGGCACCAAACCATTGGACAAAATATGCCACGTGTCTCATCATGATTTGCCCAACCTCTGCCACGTCAATGCCAACTTAACAGCTTGCCAACTCAGCATCATTCCACGTCACCTACCAACTCAGCGTACGGTCATGACACATAGATTGTATGAACTGTACAGTCAGCACTTTTCTTTTTGCCTGTTTGGCGATTCAAACAGTCACGATATCTCACTCATCCGACGTCCGTTTGAACCCAAACGAGTTGTGTTGGGTTTGTAACGACGAGGGATACACACCCATTCGTTTTGAGGCAATTCTGAGAACTTTGATTTTTGAGCTAAATTTTCATCCCTGGTCCAGATTCTGATCACGCCTTCCCACTGAAAGGCTTTTGGACCCACAAAAGCTTATGATTATCTGTCTGAGCTTCAATACTCTTCTGCTTTCAAGTTCTATCAACTGATTCTACTTGAAAAGTCTTTTTGACAATCACCTGAATACCTTGACATGCCTTGCACTGCAACTAGCTATGTCCCTCGACCATTGTTCTTTGGCTGTTACTAACCCACTGTTCTCTTTGTGCTTGGAAGACTACCAACCTTCCCACTGAGAATCAATTCCCTCTTGTGAACACTTTGGCGTCAACACAATTCGCCCTACAATGGCTGCAAAAACATTCCTGCGACATCTTGTCACAAACCAAGAAAACCATCAATCTTGAAAACAAATTTATACAAGATTGAAAATAATGCCAACAAAGTCTTTTTTCTCTTCAAGAAAACGGTCGCATCTTGTACTTCATCAAAGAACATGGCGTTTTGCTGCATCTCGGTGTACTCAAAATCAACTTACAACCCAATAAACACCATCGACTAAACACAAGTCGAAAAACATGATTGACACAACATAGTCATCAAGACAACATCAACACAAATCGAGACTCGTTTGAAACATATCGACCTTCCCAATGACAAGTCGACATTCATGATTCACAATCATGTTACAATCATGAGTCATTCATGATGAACTATCACCAGGTTCACTGCTTACACATACACAAAAACACATTCATGTGCATAGCTCTTCAACTCTCCTTCAAGTACAAACATAAGTACATAAACCCAAAACATGTGGGTACATAAGAGCTGAATATGAAAAAGATATATGGCTGTAACAAGTGAGCATCATACCCCTCTTTTACATCCTCCTGGTGAAGTTGTGCAACAAACAAGAATGCCTTCAAAC
>JASDQU010394122.1:0-10881 GCA_032191745.1 Picea mariana | reverse complement strand
TCAACAACAAGTCACCCTCAAGATGGGGTTAGCAATCCATAAGAAAATAGTGTCTCTCACTGTACACTCACAACTCAGATATCCCAAAACCCACTAGTATTCTCCTACAACTATCCCGATTTGCACTATAATATAGTAAATTGGGTTATACAACTTCAGAGATGTGAAACATTCTACACTTCTACCTACACTTTGGTAAATATCAACTTATAAAAGTTGTTGTATCCATCATCGCCACTCAAATCTTAGGCATATCTTCATCTTGTAATTTTGTTAATGATGTCACATACTTACTTTCCATTGCATCAATAAGTATTTACATTATTATAACTTAGAAGAAATAAATTGTCAAATAAATGACAACTTTCAATATTCATCCTCATTAACTCCATTTTTGGATTAAGATGAACTCCACTATGTTTTGTTACCATGAAGTCCACTTTAACGTACTAAGTTGAATTATACAACTTGAGTGATGTGATGCATTGTACACTTTAGTCCATATCAACTTATAAAGATTGTTACAACCATCATCCCTCACTCTAATCTTAGACATATCTTCATCTTTTGATTTTATTAGTAATGCGAGAATTCTTCACTGCATTTATGATTATTTACATTATTATAATTCCTAGAAGAAATTTGTGAAATTAATAACAGTTTTCAATATACATCCTCATCAATAACACTATTGAAAAAACATGAACTCCACTGTGTTTTCTTACCGTAAACTCCACTTTAGTGTAGTAGATTGAGTCATACAACTTTAATAACACTTTTGAAAAAAAATAACTCCACTCTGTTTTGTTACCGTAAACTCCACTTCAGTGTCATAGATTGAGTCATACATTTAATGATGTGATGTATTATACATTTTTATCAATGAAGTGATTTATCCACTTCTATTAAATGTGAGGTAGAGTGATTTATAAGAGTTAATTATACTGATGGTACAATCTTATCAATGAAGCGATTTATCATACTTTTATTATATGTGAGGTAGCGTGATTTATAAGAGTTGAATTATACAACAGTATTGATATAATCCATTATACAATTTTATTACAGAGCGGTTTATCAACTTTATTATACGTGTTTATAATTAAATTATAATCAATTTGAATTATTGTTTATTCCGTGAAGTGCCAACATCCTTATTTGACTTTGATTACTTTCTTCACGGACTTGCATATGATTTGAAGCCATGCATTTGATTGAAAATTGTTTTGGCTATTCATTAAAAAAAAAAACCTAGGGTTTTGTTGGACTTGGGTGGGAGGTATATATATTATCAGATCATTTTGGTATATTAGATGGGGTATATTTTTCAATGTATATGTTATTTGTGGTAACATTGAATGCTATATAGCAGGTTGTATATTGTTAGTTATATTTAAATTAAAAAATATTTGAGTAACATCATAACTTGTTTTTCAGATTATATATTGTTCACCGTAATTAATTCAAATAATGTATATTGTTCGTCATAATTAATTCAAATGATATTTGAGTAACATTATAACTTGTTTTCCATACTCTATATAGCTATTAGTATTTCACTTGTATTTGAGTCAAATATCAATATTTGAATAACATTATAACAGGTTGTATATTGCTAACAATATTTGAGTCAAATGATATTTGAATAACATTATAACTTTTTTTTCATGGAATGATCTCTATTTTTTTATTATTATGGAAAATTGATAATTCATTAAAGTAATTTAGGCTAAGCCTTCAATTAAACCTAGTTACTAAGTGCTACTATAACCATATAATCCAATAGTATGTTCACCATTTTCTATGTTTTTTTAAGCATTAATTTTTATTATTATTATTCTCTTTAAATATATATGTGCTTTTGCATTGAAGTAGTGAGGTGCTCTCCAAGTGAGTATGTGGCAAATATTGTTAAGTAGTAACAAAAAAATATATATTAAATAAAAAGTATATATATATATATATATATGATAACAACTAAAAAAATTAAATCAAGACATATCCATCTTAAATTTTAAAGAGATCAAATTTATTAAGATGTAAATTTTCTTATCATTTAAAATAAAAGAATTAATACATACTATGAAATGAAATGATTAAAATATTTGATAAATCCAAATTTAATATATATATATATATATATATATATATATATATATATATATATATATATATATATAATTAATTTATTTTAAAATATATAAAAAATATTTTATAATAAATACATTTAAATATATAAATAGTATTTTAATATTAATATTTTTAATAATAATTTATACATAAAACACTAAAACTATGATATCTTTTTAATATCTAAGTTTAAATTTATTTTACTACTATTTGCATTATTTATCTTTATTTATTTTATTATTAGTTTTTCTTTGCTACTTACTTTCTTTGACATCTATAATAATTGTTTCTCATTTTATTTAGAAATCTATGAATTTACATGTTTATATGAAAATAATAATAATAATCGATTTTTGAAGTTATAGTCACACTATATTATTGTATAAAGTATATATATTTTAAATTTTTTTTAGATTAAAACATATAACCATATAATCTATGAATTTACATGTTTATATGAAATAAATAATAATAATCGATTTTTGAAGTTATAGTCACACTATATTATTGTATAAAGTATATATATTTTAAATTTTTTTAGATTAAAACATATAACCATTTAAAAAGAAATAAATGTTTTTAATCATTAAACTTTTTGAAAAAATAAATATAAAAATATTTACTTTCAAATACAAATACTTAATCTCTATGTAAAAATATAAAAAAATATTTAAAAAATTAATTAAATTAAATTCTTATACCATACCATGCCCTTCCATGGTTTAGTAAAAAATCTATCAATCTTGATAAGCGTGTCTTTAAACTTTTGGTATAGACTTTATAGATGAAGGGTTAGTTAAAATTAAGCATGATGTTTGAGATATTGCATTTGTCTAAAATGAAAATGGAAAATGGAAAATTAATTGTAAAGTTTAATTTTTTTATAATATTTTATTGTTTTAAATTTAGTTTTATAAAATGGAAATTTATTGCTAAATTTTATTTTTCATATAATTTTTATCATTTTGATTTTATTTTGTTTATGATTAGTATGTGTATTTTTATTTTTATTGATGTGTTTTATTTATTTGTAATGATATGTAGGGGAGACTTGTATCTTGTTATGATAATAAGTCATATAATTTTTATCATTTTGATTTTATTTTGTTTATGATTAGTATGTGTATTTTTATTTTTATTGATGTGTTTTTTTTATTTATAATGATATGTAGGGGAGACTTGTATCTTGTTATTTAGTAAAAATTTTAAAATATAAATTTAAAAAAAATAAATTATTTTTAGAAGTTATTTTGTATTTTGTATTATTTATTATTATTATTATTGCTTGTTTGTTAATTTGTTAGTGATTTGTGGGATAATTTGGCTTAGAAATCATGATTTGGGGGTATCTAAGCCATCAAAATCACCCAGGGATCGCACTCCTCTTGAGCCACACCAACCCTTAACATGGTTGAATTTTTTGTCCCCACATGTTTCGAACCGATAACTTTAACATCACGGAATGCCTTAAGAGCACACTCCATCACCCACTATCGTACACCTTGGAAACTTTTATTATTTAATTTAATAATAATAACTTAATAAATATTTATTAATAACTTTCTAAAAAATATATTAATATTAATATTTTTTTAATGTATGTCTAAGTAAAAGTTTTTTTATTTTTTTTAAAATGATATTAAGCAAAACTAAATAATGTAATTCAACAATATGTATGTCTCTCAAAGATAGATTCCCACTAGCCAATTTTTACCAAAAAAAAATCATTCAAGGTGACTTCTAAGTCATCTTTAGGGATATTCTTTCATTCCTATCCTAATCCCAAAAGTTTCTCTAAGTTGTGAATAACTTAACATAAACACTCTCTTCTTTTTTGGTATCTAGCTCAGCTTGTGTAAGTTCAACAAAATTATTGATGAATTGCACTGCAATGGTTATTCTATAGACCATAATGAATATGTAAAATGGAAATAATTGATGATATGAATTCACATTTTGTCTTTAAACTATTTAGATTTCAAAGCAATTGTTACACATGATGTAGTCAACACAATGATCACATCCATATTTTGTTTAAAAACCAATGGCTAGATCCAATACATACTATGTATTAAAAGTATTAAAAGGTTTAGTATGTGATTTATTTTCCAACAAGAATAGAAGACCAATGAATAATATCCTTAAAAAAAAATGTTTCCTAATGCACAAGAAAAATATCTTTGCAATAATTGCTAAGTTCCCAAGATATATTGTTATACAAGAGAAGATATATTGTTGTACAAAAGATCTTGAATCATCTCCCATTTTCTATGGCATTGTGCTCACTGTATAGAATAACAATATTCCAAAAACTCTAAGACTTGTATTATATATATTGAATACAAATATGGGTGATTGAAGTTATATTTGATAAAGATTACCAAATGCCAATACTGCAATAATTGCCTTTCCCAAGATATATTGTCGTACAAGAGATCTGAACCATTTCCCATTTTTTATGGCATTGTGCTAACTGTATAGAATAATAATATTTCAAAAACTCTAAGACTTCTATTATATATCTTGAATACAAATATGGGTGATTGAAGTTATATTTGATAAAGATTACCAAATGCCAATACTACTAGAAAGATTAGAGGAAGGTCAACCCTCTTTTGAATTAGTAGTGATAATTGGAATCCAATTAACAAAATTGTTTTTGTATTATTTTTTTATATATGGCTTGCCATAAACTTCCAAAATAATAATTTCATTTTCCCATCTGTAATATTCCCCAACTTAACCAATAGACATTACAATGTAGAAAATACACATAAAATCAAAATTATTCTACTAACTAAATTCATGTAGCTTACCAACACGAATTTTACACAGATTTAACCATTATGATACCAATAACTTGATGCGTCTACAACATGGTGAAATAAAAATGAATGTAACTAATTAAATCATTATGACAACACATGATTCATTCTCATTTATGGAGTAAAAATGCAGAAGAATTGACTCATAAATTAACTCAGAAAACACATAAACACTTATCCTTTTAAAATAGTTGTGCAACTAGCTTCTTGGGATGGATGTTCCTTCCAAATATAGAATTGTTGTTCCATATCTAAAAAAAAAGTCACTCCTGAACTATGACTAGGAATCCACAATAAAAGGGTGTCTCTCACTGTCCACTCATAGTTAAGATATCCCTCAACCCATTGGAATTCTCCTACAACTATTTTGATTTCCACTAGCTCTCTTCCTCTTGACCTACCCAAGCCAAGGAATGTGCCCCTTCACTACTCTTAGTATATTGGGTGTCCCATTCATTTATCAGGGTCTCTCTCGCACAAGCAACTAGGAATATCACTACTCGTAAATCAAGGGAACTCGCTGCTAAGAAAACTACCAGGAAAACTGCTAGGAAATCAATAGCAACAACCTTGTTTCTCCAATGCAACTCTCACATGAGTTCACTCTTCAATCCCGACAACCTAGTTCTTCTACAAGCATGGAAACTTTATTCTTTAGTCTTTGTCTCCAAAAACACTCCAAAATTCTCCATAATTCATCATCCATTGTTTCTCCACCTCTAATTCTCTTTTTCCTTGTTCTATGCTTGTTCTTCATGCAAAAACATGACTATAAATATTGCTTGTTCTCCCCATACAAATTTCCTCTATTTTCCCAAGCCAATTGATTTCTCACTCTTCCCAATGTTGATTTTACTTCAACCCCATGCTCCCAATAACTATGTGATGTGACTTTCTACACCCACCCTCCTACAAGAGTTTAAATATTGGGCTCTCATACACTCAAACAAAAAATACAAGGTTGTCGCCAAATGAGATAAAATTCAGAAATTTTGGTTTTCAATTAATACCCATAAATAATTCCCCCCTTAGACCCCTCTTAGAAACTCCTCCCTCTTTTGGAAAACTCATCCCCCATCTCTAACCTCATCCCCTAGCATGTGGTATCACATTTTATTATTTAAAAACAAAAAAATACAATTTGCATATTACATCACTTAGCCATAGCTACATTTCATATCTACATTACGCATTAATTAAATTGAAGATTATAGCGGATATTTTACATTCCCATCCCCTAAAATTGTTCAATGTCCTCAATTTATAGAACCATGCCGAATTACATACATAAATTTACATCACAATTCCTAGAAAATAAAAATAAAAATGCACTTTTTATGCTCCAACAGTAGTTATAACCAGAACTTCTTGTTCCTTTCAACCTGCCAACCCAAGGAATGTGCCCCCTTCACTTCTCTCATTCTATCAGGTTGCAACATTATTTTATCATGGATAGCAACGTACTTGACCAAGAATGATGAGAAGTGGTTCTGGAACTTTAGCTACCCAAAAAAATGGAGTCTTGTATCTTTAGCTTCTATTTTCTTCAAAATTAACAAAAAATCACTGATATTCCTCCCACATAGTTTATTTGTGCTCACATGTTGCATAATCAGGACCATAGTAGGTATATTGAAATTTTAATAGGCCTATTGTTTTGTTTTTGGTCACTTTGACCTTTCAGTCTAGGATGTGTATTGGTTCCACCTAGAAATCTCCTGTGTGTTCCACCTGGATCACAGTCCAATCAATTATGTGGTTAGGGTCAAGCACATATTTCTTTAATAATGACACATGAAATACATTATGCACTCTTATGGATATATACAATGCTAACATGTATGGAATTGGACCTATGTTCTCTAAGATTTCAAAAGGCCCTCAATATCTTGTTTCCATCTTTGGGAAGCAACCCAGTCTTAGTGAACTTACCTTCACTTTCACTTTCAAAAACACATGTTTTCCCACTTTAAAATATATGAAAACTTTGTTATTGTGCACAAAACATTTTTGCATGTCCTAGGTAGCCTTTAAATTCTACATGATCTTTGTCATCTATTCTTCCATTTCCTTCAATAAATCTATCCCAATGAAAACTTTGCCTACTAGGTTATCCCAGCTCACTCATGTGTTACACTTCCTACCATACAATTATTCAAATGGGTTCATTTTTAATGATTCTTGATACTCATTATTGTAAGAAAAATCTAGTAAGTAGATGTAATCTTCCCACTTTAATGGCTATTCCATCACATACATTTTGAGAATGTCTTCAATGATTATGTTGGTCCTCTCTATTTTCCCATTTGACTCTCGGTGATACGTTGTACAAGATTTAATTTTTTTCCAAATCCTTTGAACAAACCTTTCCAAAAATTAGATGTGAATTTTGAATCCCTATATGAAACTATCTACTTATGCACCCCATGTAGCCTGGAAACTTCTTTCTTGTATATCTCTGCAATATTTGTTTCCTTGTGTGTAGTCTTTACTAGAATAAAATGTGTGGCCTTCATCAATTTTTCCACCACTACCATGATGGAATCATTCAACTTCACTATTCTAGGTATCCTTGTAATAAAACCAATTATAAGCACTTCCCATTTCCACTCAGGAATGAGCAATGGCTATAGCATCCTCGTTGGATGTCTATGTTCGATCTTTACCTTCTGACACTCTAGAAGCTTGCCTATATAAATAGTCACTTCTTTATTCATCTCTGACCAAACGTATTGGCTTCTTACAACTGCAATGGATTTCATATATCTTGGGTGTCCAACATATGGTACAGTGTGCATTTCCCTCATCACTATGTTTTTTATCTCTTTGGAATTTTGCACATATATTTTTCCTCTATACATGAGTATTTCATCCTCTTGTAACTCATAATATTTAATTTTTTGTTGTAAATTGTCTTGCTGCAATGTTTATTTTATTTTTAAATATTGTTGATTTGAATTTGCAACTTCTGCTTATTTTTTTTCTTTAAATCTATGGTGTACATTCTAATGGTTGAAATGTTCATTTCATGATCTCTTATGCAATCTTCTGTTGAGTGCATAAACCACCTAGTTTTCCTTGCCATTGATATGCTTAATTTCAATGTCATATTCACTAAGGAATTTGAGTCTTTTAGTTTTCCTAGCATTTAATGTCGGTTGGCCAAACAAATGCTTCAAACCATAGTGGTCTTCCCTTAGCTCAAATCTCCTCCCCATCAATTAATTTCCCCAAATTTTTAATGTGTTAACAATGGATGCTAATTCCAAGTCATGGGCAGTGTAATTCATTTCATGTTCTTTTAATTTTTGAGAATCATACCATACAACATGATATTTTTGAGTGAGGACTCCACTAATCTTTCCATGCACGCATATGTGCACATAATAAAATATTTATCTAGATTGATGCAGGAGCATCCGCAATTCATCATACGAACCAGCACGAGGAGAAAGAAGAGACATCTGGACAAGCCATCAAACCTCAAATTTTGAATTCTACCTTGGTATTGTTGCGCCGCCGTTTTACTAAAGGCATTCAAAGCTGAGCGCACTTGTAATGTAATGTAGATAAGTAGGCATTTAATGGTTTTAATGCTGTTAGATAGAAATTAGCTGTAGATTTGACAATTTTTACTTCCAGGAGGGAAAACGAATATAGGCACCCTTCCTGTATAATTGAGATTATTATTCAGCATTAGGACAGGAGCAAGAGAGAGCAGAGCAGAGAGCTTGTGGAGGAACCCCATGTACAGATATTGAATTAATAGGAAAATCTTTGATTCAATCTCATGGATGTGTTTGATCTCTGTGTACTGTTGTTATTATGCTTTTGTATGCTTGCTTCTTTTTATGCTTATCTTTTATATCCTGCTTATGTGATTGCATATCAGGTTAGAAACCTGAGAGAATGAGTTTCAATTGTTTCTCTGTTTGAGTCAGGAGATTCCTACATAGAGTGCAGTCGAATTCCTCTGCATAGAGTGCGTAGAGGGGACTAAACAGTTGAACTTTTGTGCTCGGGTTGCCCAGAGTGAATTAGGTTGTTCGAACCGTGCAGGTGAGTGCAGGTCGAATTGAAGTCTCAGAGCCGAGTCTGAGGGGAGGAGGACTGGACTGTGTTAGCAGGAGGACACAGGTCTAGACGAATTTAACGTTTGTGAGCTGTTGGAAGTCAAGCACAGGAAGACGTGAGAAGTCTCTGAAGGAGTCAGAGAGAGACAAAAGCTCAGGAGGGGCAGTTCCTTGTAAGCATCTCAGGAACAAGCCTGGAAGAATACCTTTGTGTCGTTGTGGGAACAGACTCCAGTGGAGTTCATACAGGACAAAGGTGGTGGAGCGGAGGAATTCTTCAAGAGGAAGAGAATCGACGACTTAGAGTGGTCAAGGAGAAACTCGAAGTTCCGCAGACCGTCCAATCGTGAAGGAGTTGCACGGGAGATAACCCGTAAGCACAGGTGTGGAGAACCAAAGTCCATCAGACTTCAGGGTTTCGGCATTCGGAGGTTGGCAAGGTGAGGGTTCACACCTCGTAGAATCACGAGTTGCGATTCCCCGAATCGATCTGAGCCGTTGATCGGAGAGGGGACACATGGCGCAGGATCCATGAGGATCGGGGTTCGACGTTCGACGTTTCTCGGAGGCAAGAGTTCAACCTCTTTGAAATCGCGACCGGCGATTTCCCGAATCGATCGGAGCCATCGATCATAGTGGTGACACGTGGCGCAGTATCCTGAGGAGTCGGGATTCGGGGTTTTGTAAGAACCGTGACCTTATGCATCAAGAGACGCGAATTCCCGAATCGTGATTTCTCGACAGCACGAGTGGGAGACAGGTGTCAAGGGGTTAGACCTCACCATGGGATGTTGACAGCTGGCATCGGAGAATCGAGGTTCAGGGTTTTGTAATGCAAGAGAATTGCGACCAGTGAATTCATGATCCCGCGATCCCCGATCGCACGAGCGAAGGAGGTGAAGTAGCTGAGTGGGACCTCCAGAGCCAGTGGACAACAGGTGTCATCCGACTTCGAGGTTTTGGTGTTCGGTGTTTCGGGGTTTTCGACCACGAAGAACTTTGTATCGTGGATTCGCGATCCGCGAAATCCCGAAGAGGACGTGGCAAGGTGAGTCCACAAGATATAGTGGGAGACAGGTGGCGTCAGTTCGGAGTTCGGTGTTTGGGAATCGAAAATGGCAGTGAATCATAACATCACCATTCCCGATTTCCTGATAGGGAAATTTCCGATATCCAAAAGGGTTGACTGTTGACTATCGGGGTTCGGGGTTTGGAGCTGTTTGCGCATCGTGCTAGCAAGAACCGCGAACTCCTGAGTCGCGATATTCCAATTTCCTAAGAGGGAGATTGCCGAAGGATTATTGTGGATGACTCGTGATTCCCGAGGGGAGTTGGAAGAGCTCAGACTCTTCGGGCCCGTGACGTGAAGAAGGTCCTGGTGGGAGCGGCTGCTCGCTGAGGGGCAAGTTGCGTCAGGGTGGTATCAGAGCTATTAATTCTTGTCTGTATATAGCAGGCGAGAGAAGAGAAGGAGAAAGAGGAAACACTTTGATACTCACGACTTGCATCAGGTGGTATTAGAGTGGGAGTGTCTTTGGTTTTTGAAGCAGAGACAGAAGAGACATAATGTTGCCCAGGAGGGAAAGGTAGTCACCTGATCATGAGGATAGGGACGAGCGAAGAAGGGGTAGACCAGTAGGAAATCCAGCAGGGAATCTAGAGATGGAGCGTCAAATACGGGATCTCAGGGAAAGACTCGAAGATATGGAGAACACCCAGAGGCATGGAGTTGGTGCAGTAGAGTTCAACGATTTCGAGGTTGAAGAGGAAGCTGGACATGACCAAGAAGAAGTTACAGCAGAGGATGCATCAACCGAGAGGTTGATCAGAGCCATTTCGAGGATGAGCTCGAA
>JASDQU010394120.1:0-10891 GCA_032191745.1 Picea mariana | reverse complement strand
TTTTCCCCATCCTCATCCGGTTGCAAAAAAAAATCTTGGATCATTTGATTTGTCCCATCATCTTCTTCCATGAGATCCTCATTTGCTTGGTCATGATGATGTTCCTTAGCTTGTACACCATCATTTCTACTAATACTTGGTGCAATATTCTGTGGAAAGTTAGAGGGCAACTCTAAGTTTATAATTACAAACAATCATGCAAAATTAGTGTATAATATAAAAAACATTCAAACAATATATATACATATATATACAATTTTATATAAAATTGACAAAATAAAAAAAGATAATGAATATATAGCTAATTACCATGGGACAATATTCATTTGATCCGCCATGAATGTGACCATATTTATTACAATTTTTTGTAGTTGTTGCTCTTAAAATTCTTACGGGATGTTAGAGACAACATTTTTTACAAGGGAAATAACATCTACCATCACCCTTTTCACCTGCTTTACTTTTTTCCCCACCTCTAACAACATTCCGTGACATTCTTCTACACAAAAATACCCTTTTAGAACCGTCGTTGTTATAGAAATATTGTTGCAAAATCTTTAAATCGTCAAATATTTATAGTCCAGTTTTAGGTCACTATTGTCGCAAGTGCAACGAATGTGACCTAAAAATATTTCTTTTTTAACCTATTTATTTTATGTCATTTTTAACGGTCAATTTTAAGGTTAAGTAAGTCATCTCTCTTGCGACACAAAAACTATAGTCATCGCTCTTACGACGAAAATTAACCATAATAATTTAGTCAAACTACATGCGTCGAGATAGGGATGAATACGGGGTAGATTTAGAAAAAATGAACTTTTCCCTTGCATGTTGCGACGAAAGAGTACTTTCGTCGCAAGTGGTCATCGCAATTTTTTCAATATGTAGTAGTGTTTCCACAACTTTAGGATCTATGTAACTATGACTAGATCCTGAGTCTATTAAAATAGTAAATTCATGGTTATTGATCATACCTTCTACTTTAATCATGTGTGATTAAAACTTTGATTGCTTGTTGTCCAGGGCTGCATAGATCCTAGGTACACTTCTGCCCATGTACTCCACTGTTTCTGCTTGTTGTACATTGTGGACAACTCTCACTTTGTGACTTTTGTGAGGATAATATCTATACTTATGGTCTCCTTTACATCTCCAACATTGAATGGGTGTTAGTCGTTTCCTTTTCCCACCTACCTCAACCATATGTGCTCTCTAAAATATGGTTGTCCTTGAGGACTATTTCTGAAAAAGGGTGTCTTGTTCCCCTTCTGCCTATGCTCTCTCTTAAACTTCTTCTTGTCCTCCCAAGCCTTCTAGAAAGTAGGCTTTCCTTTATGCTAATCATACAAACACTTCTCTCTCCTTATGGTTTCCTCCAAAGTCTTGGGATCATCATATTGGATTTTATCACTGATGAAAGATGGCATCCCACTCAGGTATCTCTGAATCTTAATGGTCTCATCCTTGATGAAGGAGACATAATTCAACAGTTATAAAAATATCCTTTCATATTCATCAATAGTCATGCTTCCTATTTTGAGTTCAAAGAACTCTTTCATCTTTTTGTCATAATACCTCTTGGTCATGTATTTCTTCTCAAAATGCTTCTTGAATTCCTTCCAAGTCACATTTTTCTCTCTGAGGTGCTGCACTTGCAAAAGATTATCCCACCACATGGATGCCTTTCCTTTCAGCTGATAGATAGGAATAATTCCTTATGCATGGGAAGAATAGTTATGCAATTGAAAGTACTTCCTCATGCCTAGTAGCCATGTCTCAACATCTTCATCCTTTTTGTGCTCTCCATCAAAAGAAATAGGTTTGATCTTATTCATTTCTCCTTTCAATTCATCCACCCAAGACCTCCTATGATGCTTCCTGAAAGGGGATGGACTTGAGCTACTATGTTCTCTCTTATCAGAATGCTTTTGGGAGTGATGGTGATGTTTTCTACCACTCATTGATCTCCGTTTTCCCTCAGGGGTCCCATGACTTCCTGATTTGCTAGAGCCACTCTCCTTATCCAAATCCAGGCTTTGCATTAACTTCATATTGAAGTATTCCTATTATTCCTTGGCCTTCATAAGCCTCTCATTATCATCCTTGTGGCTCTGGACATATGTCTACAATTTTCTGAGGGTCTCATCCATATTTATGTCTTCCTCCTTTCCTCCTCCATGTCCATTGGAGTTGGTTCCCTCCATACCCAACTATACATTCAAACCTCTGATTTCATCTTCTTTCCTGTATAATACATGTGTATCATCCATCACTTTTTCACTCTGTGTTGACTCTAATCTAACAACTGTTAATTCTGCAAAAATATGCATGCAACAAAACGTTGTTAGGATAACTGTTCTTAATAATTTCATGAAAACATGAACCATTCTGATTCATTAATATACATCAATCTTATTTTCTACTGAATTCTTGAGAAATTGATTGTTCAGACCTAATTTCTAGGTGAAAATTTATCTTCTAATATTCAAGACCTTTCCAATGTTTGCTTCCATGCTCAATTATGAGTTTTGAGTAGGAAGTTATGGATACTTGGGTAGTTTGTCTTTTCAGTGATGCAATCCTATACATGGATTCTTTCAACTCAGAGTCGAATTGGATCTTGGATCCATGTTGGATCCTTTATTTAGGTTTACAAGCCTTCCTTACTTCTTTATATGTAGGTATGTATAGTTAAAAATTCCATGGGCTCCTTCTCTAAGTCCTTTCTTATTCTTAAAACAAAATTTCGGGCGCTAGCCCCTTTTCTTTACCCCCCAAATTCATGTGACCATGGGATGTGACCCAAAACTAACAACTAGGAACTTATCATGTGCTTTGGGCCTCTAAGGCTCTGAAACTTCAGGGATTTGGAGGATATACCTTTATCACAATACAATTCCCCTGAACGCCTATTTCTCGAATACTCAGAGGACACACAGATCGACGATCCTCATTCCTTGTTTATATCTATGTTGTATAGGAGCTCCAGTACTCCAATCTTTGGCGATTTCCAATGAACTTCCCTATAAATCTTCATAAGTGCCGAATCACCGGAGATTCTCTCTCTTGTCTCCACGTGTCATCTCTCGACCACCGATCGAGATTAACTCTAACCTTCAAGAATTCTCTACTCAAAACAATCTGTAACTTAATTCCTCTGGAGTACCACTCTTATGGACTATGGGATATGGTTCCATGTGTCCTCTGTGATCAATGGTTGAGATGGAATCTGGCCTTCGGGTCTCTGGAAGTTCTCGAACTCAACTACTTATGCCTTGAATCCTCTAGACCACGAGATCTATTGTTGTGTGTCCTCTCTCGATGAACAATGAGGGTTTACAACGCTCTTTGAAGCTTAAATATTCTTTATACTTAAAAAATCTTGACCAATTTCCTCCAGAGTGCCAGGTCTCCAGACTGCAGGATTTGGTGCCATGTGGAAGAACACTAGAAACAGACACATGCCCAATTTGAGTAGTGAAACATGTCAATATATAAATGCAAAATCAATATTTAAAAAGAACAAAACACACTGACATGTGGCACGCATCTTGTGTGCCCAAGTCACCAAAGGTTACATCACCAATCCAAATCACTTCGGTGCTTCATCAGTTCGAAACTTCGGGACTTCAAGACTTCAAGACTTCGGAGATCCAAAATTTCTTCCAATATCTTTTCCTTGAACACCAAACTTTGAACTTCTTAACCACTAGGGCCCACATAGTACAACTTTCACCAATCAAAGTGGCAACACTATTGATAATATGGCAGCTATGGGAGGTATTTACCTCCACATTTAAACCTGACGAGAATATAATACTCCGAAAAGAAATAAGAAACGCTAATGAGTTGGTTAATAACCATAGAGGACATGTCAGCTCAAGAAGATAATTTATATTATTTTATTAGCCTCCAAGAGAAGAAGTCGACTAGACAAATTAATATATATTGAACAAACAGATACCCAAAATGAGAATTCGGCCCAGGCAGTTAGCCAGAATTAGTATAAATATAGGAGGCCATTTCTCATTCTGGCAGGCAGTCTCAGAATTGTAGAGAAACAACTTGTGCGCACTACAGTGCCCAGTCTTGTGCGTAGGCTTGAGGAGAGCTGCCATTGCAGCTGCTGCAGCTAGAAAATCACATTTGGGTTGGACTATCTCTTGGTTAGTGTTTGGACTATCTGATCAGATCTTGTTGATGTGCTATCCTTGGGGAAAGGTGCACTACCCTTTGTTTGGATATCTAGCCTAGGGTTTGCTTCTAGAGTGATTCTCTGTCAAGATTAAGGTGCTCGGAGGGTGGCTTCGACATATGGTTGGGTGACAATAGTGATGTTGTCAATGGTAAAATGAGCACATAAATTATATTCTAACAGGTTTTGGGCCCACACCTCCTTCACTCAGTCTAACCACTGGAAAGAAACATAGTCGTAAGTATGTTAAGCTTATTGAAAAACTTCCACTAGGGTTTCTAGCAGGAGTAGTCACCAAAGAACTACCACTAGGGTTACTAGTAGGTGTAGTTTCAAAAACCCTAATCCTCTCATTGAGACACCTTAAGTGAATATATTGACCTAATCTCCAGACATATTAGTGCACCCTAGCCTAGCACATCTCCTGGTACTCTCAACAAGCCAAGACGTGAAGCTTGAGTTTTTGGTCAAATCTAGGGTTTGATGAAGTCAAAGAAGCCATGACTTATTATATGAAGTCAGAGAAGAAGTTATATGGATATTCTAACTTTAGAGTGTGGAAGACAAGGATTGACCTCATTCTTTCCAAGAATAAAGTGTTGGATATCGTGAAACCAGAGTTTGTAGAAGGAAAAGAGAAGGAACTGCAGAACATTGCAGCTATGGAGAGGTTCAAAGATAGTGACATCAATGCTATGAATATCATAGTGGAATATATAAAATACCACTTGATACCCTACATCTCCCATCTTTACTCATTGAAGAAGATGTACGATGACCTAACAAATCTCTTCTCAGTCAGAAACATTGGACAAGTAATGAGTCTGAAGAATGAGATCTATGACATGAAGATGAATGATGACAACATCATAACATCATGCTTTGTGAGAATCTCTCATTTAAGAGATAAAATACAAACTATTGAGTATATCATCTCAGAGAAGGAGTTGGTAAACATAGTACTCAATGGTCTTCCCAAGACGTGGGATGCATTTGCTGCAAGCATGAACACAATAAAGGAGTATCCGACATTTGAAGAACTTTGGACTTGTTGTGCTAAAGAAGAATCAAGGATCAGTGAAAAAGAGAAACCCTAAAAGAAGTACGACGATCAATCCTTCACAGAAATATTCAATAACTTCAGGAACAAAAGGAAGTTTGGCTCAAGGAGGAAGCCAAATCAAGAGAAAGACATTTCAAAAATACAATTCTTCAACTGTCAAAAGTATGGTCACTGCAAGAATCATTGTCCCAAGCAAAAGAAAAGGAAGGAGAAACACGAAGCATCAATTGCTAAAGAAAAATAACCTACAAACAAGACTAAGAAGGATGAAAGAGACTTCTTCTTCTAAAGGTAACAATACTCTTCTTATTTCTTATATATATCTTGTTTGCATCATCTCTGTACATATGTTGTATATCTATCTCTTGGATGATAATGTGCTCCAAGAAGAAATATACCTATGGAAGAACAACAAGATAAGGATTGATATCATTAGATAATACAAATGAAATGATGAAATACACTGAATCAATCATGAAAAGACTTAGAAGAAGCAAAGACAAAAAGAAGTTAGAAAAAGACTTATAACATTTTGTAGAAGACAACAAGATGAAAGCGTGGACTCTGCTAGACAGAGAGAGCCAATTATATATTGCAGAAGACAATAAGGATGTAGATAAAAGCATGGAATCTATTATATGGAGGGAGTTGATTATATTCACTCATACATGAAGCAAGGATTAGGAGGGAGCTAATCCTATGATCCATTAAAAATGATGAAGTATGGTAGTAGCCATGAAAGGTAGTATGTGTTCAATTCAACTGCAGAAGAAGACTTCTTCGAAGAGAAGCCTTAAAGTATCCTTGGTTGTCCATCCAGATCTGTGATCCTAGAAAGAAGTGGAATCTTTAAGGCATGGAATCTATAAGAAACGCCATGGACCCAAGAGCTAAAGAAAAAGATAAGGAAGAACATGAAGATTCCAAGAAAGAAAGAGAATCCAGAACAACCAGTCATTGTATCAAGAATCACAAGATTACCAACTTGATATGAACTAACTAAAAGAAATCAAGAAGAGGAACTAAATGTCATGATGAAGAACAATGTATGGAAGATTTATGAATGAAAGAATTGAGAGATCTAGAACTAGATATTCTCCCAGATGGAGGGAGAAGACTATGATGATTACTTGTTCCAGTAAACTAGACATATCTCTACATGAGTCATTATATCATCCACAACATCCATGAGTTGGAATTATACATCAAGATGAATGCAAAGACTGTTCTCCAGAGAAATTGAACATAGAGAGTATGAAGAGAAACCTCAAGACTTTGAAGCATACCAGAAAGAGACCCTTGTACTCAAATGGAAGAATATAACTTGGTGGAGAACCTCCAGTGCACAACATAAGCGTGGTGAAGATTTTCTATAACAAAGATATTGTATCAAGATGATTACTCAGTAGATCAGATCTCATGATGACAGAATAATTGCCACATGGATATGTTCCAGTGTTCCAAACAATGATATACTTTATTAATCAGAGCTACATGAAGCCTTCAAAGAAAAACCAGTGTTCCATACTGAAGTACATTTGAAATCAAGCATTACATTAATCCATGATAAAGTCGAGAAAGGAGAAAAGTGGTTCTCCAATACATATCTCCACAGATGAGAAGATAAGAATTTTTTATGGTAAGGCTTATGTCTAAGATGAAAGATTTTGCGTACTCAAGCTGGAGTTCATGGAGACGACTTCCTTATTGAAAAAGGAAGAGATGAATCCTAGGTTGGGAGGGAGCACTGATGTATTATTGATCGATGGAAAATCATTTTTCATTTCGAAAAATGGTCCAGGATGAGAAAATTCTTTCTAGTTAGGAAAGTGGATTGAGATTTTATGATGGACAAACATTTTCCAGTTCAAAAATTGTCCAGATTGTTGATGTACCATAGAAATCGAATTCCCATTGTGGTTAACATGGGAAGTAGTCTAGGTAAATCTCTCTTCTTGAGGGTTACTCAAGAATACTGGCCCACCTCACCAATGTTACACCTCAAAATTACTCACTTAGATAGTGTCGTAAGTGTCGTCATTACAAGTGTTGTAAGTGTCGCATCTTGTCTACAAGTGTCGCATCTTGACAACAATTTTTTCAAGTGTCATAAACATCATATTGTCATCTTTCCTATGCCATGCCTCTATCGACATCACAAAGACACTTAAGACACCCCAAAGACTAGTTTTGAAGAAGAGAAGTCACTTGACAGGGAGTAAAAACCTTTTGCCATGGAAAAAACACTCAAAAACTGAATTTTGGAGAGGAGCGCTCCCCTACCCAATGTCAAGGAGTGCTGGTGCTCCCTAAGCCTCTTTGGGGGAGTGCTTGAGTGCCTTGTGCACCCTTTTGGGGGAGCGCTATCCTTTTTTATCAAAATATGGGTTTTTTGAGGCAAATAAAGGAAGAATCCCTCAATTCCTGAAGGTAGTCGGATTCGAATAGATGGTCAAGGCATGATCTTAGGGGAGATACTCAACTGAAGGAGAAGAATCCTAAACTCATCCTAAATATCTCTCAAGTGGTTGGACCTCTCAAAGGTTATATAAGTTTACCTTCTCATGGTGAAAGGTAGAAGGAATATTGAGACTTATACCTGACTTATGATCTCATAAGAAGGTATTGACAATGGAGATTGAGAACTACATCAAAATTATGATCTCATGAGTGATATTTCATCAAAGAAATCAGTGGATATTATTTGAGAAAAGGGGCTGGAAAAGGAGAACTGGAAGAGGCTGTCGCACCTTCATTCAAAGGATTGTAAGTACTTTTACTTGTTCTCATTAATATAATCAATTCTTGGCCTGTTTCTTGCAAACTTGTGCTTGTTCCACATTAGCTTTTCCGCAGTAGATGGATCTATGTTTGAGCTAATCTTAGTAGAGTAGGAAGTATTTTGTACCCTTGTTTGTTTCACATGACCTATCAAGGAGCTCAAGATCAAATCTCAACTTGGACTTGGAAAGGACAAACGTCGCTAATAAGGTACATATCTTTCTCCTTCTCTTTCATTTATTATCTTGATTAGATCTAAAAGGAAGTCAGTGTCCATGTTAAGAACTTTTATGTATTGGCCTTAGGTGTCTAGAGACCAAGAGGGAATCCACTTGTTCATAGGGGGATTCACCTACAATAGTCGAACAATGATTTCTCATTATGGTTAACATGAGGAATGGTCTGTTTTGGAGGTTGGTATAGGACATTGTTTTCCTCTTGTGGTTAATAGGGGAAATGGTCCAGATAGTCATTCCTTAGGGTGTATTCATTCTCTCTAGGTTTCACTTTGTTTAGTTCTAGAGGAATGGCCCAGGGTGGGGAATGGTCTAGGCTCAACAATCAGGGACATGCTTCCCTTAGGGTGGATTCATTCTCTCTAGGTTACACTTTTTTTAGTGTCGAAGGAATGGCCCTGGGTGGGGAATGGTCTAGGCTCAGAAATCAAGACAATTATTCATGCTTGCTTGAGAAGAATAGTCCAAATAGCTCATCATTGATGTCTTACCTTTTGAGGGAAGATTCTCTTCCAAGATATCATAGATGTGAGTGGAAGAATGGCCCATATGATTTAGTTTATATCATAACATTGTTTCTATGCAGGTTGATATCAGATGATTGTTATGAAGATTGTATTACAGTAGATATATACTACTATGGTGGATGTGTTCCACTGTTTGATCAAGTACTTGTGTGTTACTTGGTGTGGTAGTGTAACACTAGATTGTAGTTATGTACTACTATGGATAGAAACAGTTGTGTTCTATTTTATTCTGATTACCTTGACGATATCAACAATACTGGAAATGCTTATCAACTAGATGGATGATCAAAGAACAGAGATTTCCTAGATGAAAAATGGTTCATAACATTTACTCTTCTAGGAAATATGTCCAAATTAGAAGAATGGCTCTTGTATCACTCTGTGATGTGAGTGTCTTATCCGGCATCATGTCTAATTACTTCAATGGAGTATGGTTTTGAGAGATGATACGGCTGATGATACTGATGGTGATGATGGTGCTCATGATCTAGTCATGAGATAGTCTATGTTGATGCTACCGTGTGAATGGTATGTTTGTGCTCAAGACCATTACCTGTAATACCTCCCTAGCTAGGAGGGAGTGTTGATATTATGGTGGTTGCAGGAGGTATTTACCTCCACGTGTAAACCTGACAAGAATAGTATACTCCGAAAAGTAATAAGAAACCCTAATGAGTTGGCTAATAACCCTAGAAGACATGTTAGCTCAAGAAGATAATTCATATTAGGTTATTAGCCTCCAAGAGAAGAAGTTGGCAGAAAAATTAATATATACTAAACAAACAGATACCCAGAATGAGAAGTCGGCCCAAGAAGTTAGCCAAAATTAGTATAAATATAGGAGGCCAGTTCCCATTCTGGCAGGCAGTCTCAGAATTGCAGAGTAGCAACTTGTGCACACTGCAGTGCCCAGTCTTGTGTGTAGGTTTTAGGAGAGTTTCCATTGCAGCTGCTGCATCTAGCAGATCATGTTTGTCTTGGAATATCTCTTGGTTAGGATTTGGACTATCTAATCAAATATTGTTGATGCGTTATCCTTAGGGAAAGGTGCTCTACCTTTTGTTTGGCTATCTAGCCTAGGGTTTTCTTTCGTAGTGATTCTTTTTCAAGGTTAAGGTGCTCAGAGGGTGGCTTCGGCCTATGGTTGGGTGACAATAGTGATATTGTCAATGGTAAAATGAGTACATCCATTATATTCTACCAGACATGTGGGCCCACCATCGAGTGACACATGTCGGGTTCCAATCAGTACTAATGGCATGTCAAAAGTAAAGAAACAAGTGACATGTGGAAGACCTAGGTAGGTACACATCACACTAGGTGATTTCATCATGCCACGTCATATCTGGTGCTTCAAAAATTCAAGGATTTCTTATCATCAACACTTTCTCAAACCTATCAAACTACCAAACTATTGAATAGGTCCATGTCACCCCTAGTGACATCATCATGTCACTTTGGAAAACCAAGACTTTGGGGATTCCTTCACATCTACACATTGTCAAAACTCTCGAATTGTCGACTGTTGACAGCTACTTCTCGTAACTTCGAGACTTCATCTATTTCTTCACCGCGCAAGCTCCAATGGATTTCCTTGAACAATGAACCACCGAACCATAAGAGAGATCCAACAGTTCTCCTCCTTCTGAATGATCTACAACTAATAATCACTCCGTGACTTCGTATGATTTCAATGATGAACATCCCAAAACCCCCAGACTGTCGAATTATGAACACTTATTAATCTAAGGACACATGTCCCTATAAATGGATGGTCCAAATTAGTTCCAAAGTTCAACATTTTTCTCTACTATAGTTTTAAAATGACCAGAGGTAGAAGTCTAGAGGAATTGTTTTCTTAACCTCCATGCAACTTCTCCATATATGACAGCTGTGGGGGATCTATATTCTTCCGAACATATCCAACAACTCAAATTTAACTTTGTGGCCCAATACCATGGTTTTCGTGGTTTATCAAACTACTATACCTCCTGATCTTTGGAAGACAACCAAGGTGTTCCCTCAACACCCTCCTAGAACTTTGTACATTAATTACTTATGGAATTTTTTATTCCAAATTCCACATTCA
>JASDQU010394119.1:0-10943 GCA_032191745.1 Picea mariana | reverse complement strand
TCAATTTCTGCAATTCTTCAATTCTTGGAGTACTCTGATCCTGTAGATAATATTACTCAATGTATTCTCTGAAACTTCTCCAATTTTCACTCCTTGAATCCTCCTCAAAAATAGGTTATAGAAAGAATGGTAGACTTTATTCAATTCTGGTCTCTTCAGGAGAGTGAACTTGCACAGAATGTCCCATGCTCAATAATTAACATTTGATTCTAAAACTCGTACACAAGAAACTACAGTCCATATTATTTCCAATGAAATTTGTCCCACTTCATTTAAATTCTCTATGAAGAAGTTATGACTATTTTACCCGAAAGACCTGTTTATTGACTAGCTTCAGGACTGGTCACAAACCCTATCTTCCACAGAGTGTATCTCCATAATTATAGCGCATCAAGAGATGAAATTTTTACTAGAGGTACCTTGATATGTATTCTCAATACCATAGCTATTTCACCATCTGAATCATTCTAGAAAAAAAGTTATAGCAAAAATGGTAAGATGACCTGAAAATAACATACCTTAGAACACATCACCAAAAGACTTCATCCTCCCTTGAAATCCGACCTTGTTTACTTCTTATTTCCTTTGAATTTTGACTTGTATCAAAATGAATGTCTAATGATGTTTATTTATACCATTTATGTCACTTCATTTTAACATTAGGGCTGACCTGACACTTTCTTATTTTGTAATTCTTTTCTTTAATTATCTTTAGGGCCTACATGTACTTCCTTCTTCAATTCACTTTGTCATCTTCAAAAATTCATTTTTCCTCAACCATGAGGATCCACGTGACGTGCCACATACCACCAAAAACTACATGATGTATACTATCCATTAATGGGTGTTGTATATGCATGTGCATTGTCTTTCATGTCCAAATACCTTTATCAATCTTGCGGTCCAAAACCCATGACTATGGTTGACATCAATGACAACAACCAATCTTCCAACAGGAATTTCTCTGAATGCTTCTCTTTTGCTAACTTTGACAAGGTTATCAAAATGCATGTGACCCATTATTTTGTGCCATAGCCAACTTTCATTTTCCTTTCCTAGAAAACACTTTTCATTTCAAATTTCACTTAACACATATATGTTGTTTGAAGTTTTTGAAGTTGTAGCGACCAATTTCCCTGAACCTTCTTTTCTTATCTCACACTTTTGTGAATCAAAAGTAACTTTATGACATTTGTCACACATTTGACTCACACTTAGAAGATTATGTTTCATATCTTCTAGTAGTAGAACATTTTCTACCTTTTCATTCTTGTTCCAAATTCAAACTGTGCCTTTTCCAATGATTTTGGCTGAATTATTATTTCTGAAGGAGAATTATCCATCTCTTTCCTTTCGTAATGTAAGAAAGTTGTCTCTATCACTTGTCATGTGTTTTGAAAACCCACTTTCAACATACCAATCACATTTCTTCTTCTTATCTTGTAGAGCGACTGTGAATTCTTCATTGCTATACTGATCTTGCTTTCTTATCCATGTCGTTTTCTGAGGTTCCTGTCTGTGAATGTTGTTATTCTATTGAGGTTCTTTAGGAGGGACTGTCATTCTACAATCTTTGGCCACATGTCCAAATTGTTACATTTGTAACATTCAACTTCAGTGCTCAAATATTCAAACCTGTTGTAACTTCTTCTCTATGTTTCACTAGGTCTTCTTGAATAACCCCTTTGTGTATGACTCTCAAAGTTATTATTGTTCCTGTTGTTAGCTCTGCAATTCACATCTTTATGTCCAAAATTATTACATGCATAACATAAACCAAAAAATATAGTTTGATACCTGGGAGTTGAATATCTTCTGAAAGGAGTTTCTCTCATGAATCCTTCTTATTCTTGAGGCCTATTTGTCTATTGTTGATTCTAAAATCTGAATCTTCTCGGTGGAGCGGTGTCCCTATAATCTTCCTTGTATATCTTCCTATCCCCTTTGATTGTTTCTGCATAGATTTTTGGATATGTTTCTTGCTCTGTTGTTTTGGAGCTTAATCCCTTTTCTGTCTTATTGTATCCAAGTCTGTGCTTGTCAAGATGAGATTTTTGACTGCTGATAATGTCATCCAGAAATTTTGAGCTATTCTCCATATTTTTCTTTTGAATATCCTTTCTTAGTGTGACAATCTCTTCTTCTAAGTTTTCAAAGATCATGTCGTTTTCTTCTAGATTTTCTTTGAGTGCTTCTTCAATTATTTTATCTTCTTCTATTTGAACCTTCAATTTTGTGATCATTTGTTCTAGTTCTCGAGTGTATTTTTTCTTGTCTAGTTCTACTTGTAGTTTCTTGTTTTTCTTCTTTTCTCTTCTGATAATTTCTATGGCACACATTAATTCTTCTCGATAGTCAAATTCTGCCTCTTCAATTTCTTCTTCGAATTCTTCATATTCTTCTTTAGCTTCTTCATATTCTTCTTTAGAGTCTTCTTTGTCAAAATCTTTTACTGCCATGAATAAAACTTTTCCTATCTCACTGTCACTGGCTTCATCTTCATCTAATGACGAGATGTCTTCTTTGGTGCATAAGCTTTTCTTGAAAACCTTCTTTGCAATTCTTCTGCCTTTATATGAGTGTTTGTCTTTTGAGTAACCTTCATCATTTCTCTTTTTTTTATGAAGAATATTTTTAGCAAAATGACTAATACCATCACAATTAAAACAAATTAAAGGAATCTTACCTCTATACTTATCGTTGGTTCCCTTGTTCAGTCTTTTGACGAAGTTGGCCACTTCTTCATCATCTTCTGAGACGTCATTGCTAATGCTATATTCTTCTTATTCCTTTTTCTTTTGCTTTGATATTTTGGATGCTTTGAAGGCTGCTTATTTTGCATCTGGATTTTCCTGTTCAGTCCTCATTTCACATGTTGTGAAGATTCCATGCAGTTTGTCCATGCTTATTGAGTCTAGATCCGATCTTTATTCTAGTGTTGATATCTTAGGGTTGAATCTCATAGGAAGATATCTTAGTACCTTTTGAACAATTATAGATTCTTCGATTTCTTCTCCCAATCCTATGACTACATTCACTGTTTCATCGGCTCGTAATAAGTAGGCTGGGATATTTTTATCTTCCTTCATTTTTAGTTGTTTGAACTGACCTCTGTAAGTTTGAATCTTTGTTGCTTTGACTTTTGTATCTGCTTCATAAATATTTTGAACCTTGTCCCGAATCTCTTTAGCGGATTTACAGTGTGCAACTTTGGTGAATACCGTATCACTGAGACCATTCAAAAGTGCATTTGTGGCTTTGGAATTATTCTCACCGAGTTTTACTGCTTTGTCATTTGTTGGTGAAACTGTTGGTGCTGTGTATCCATCTACAATTGATTCCCAAACTTGAAATTCTTGTGCCTGTATATATGTCTTCATCCTTATGCTCCAAAAATCATACTTATGTCCATCAAACTATGGTATTCCATTTTTATATAAGTTGGTACTCTCAGTGGTTAAAATGATTTATGAATGAACCTTCTCTGAAACCAATTGTTGGAATACTAAGAGGGGAGGTGAATCAATATTAGTGCAATTATAATACTTTTTCACCAAATAATCCAAGTGTTATATCAATGTAGAATTATTATCCAATAATGAACAATAAGAAATGAACAATCACACACATACACAGTACACTAGTGTTTTACGTGGAAACCCAAAGCGGGAGAAAACCACATAATGTTTTTTCTTATATATCTTGAAGAATTACATTCATTGGAAGCACCAACTTCATTTGTTTTCCAACTTCAACTGGAACGAGGCTCCAACCCCTAGTTTCTCAGGCTACAACCTGAGGGAAGCTCCAACTCCCCAATTCTCTGGCTACAACTAGAAGGAGGCTACAACCCCCTATGTTCTCCAGCTACAACAACCTATCCTTGCCCCGTCCAACCACCCTAAAGTATAAGTAGAATTATGGAACCACTGTCACACTATCACTGTGAGATATACTACTGTACAACTGTATCAACCTATACCACTGAACTATATCCAACCTGTGAAACTTTCCTGTAATCAATCTGTACTAGAGATGAACATGTATCAACAAAATACAACAGGTACGCGACCTGTAGTGCTGCATCCTATGTATGTATGTGCTCTATCTGTTATGCAGCCTACGTATGTAGGCGCTCTATCTGTTATGTAGCCTGCATATGCCTTCTCTTGAAAAATTATAACCCTCTATAACTTCTTTCACATAGATCTGTAACCTGTCACTGTATCTATACTGTAACTGTACCCTGTGCATGCATCCTTATACATAACCTTTACTCAAGAAAAATATGTCTCTCTCTAGTCATGTGCAATATAGGTGTGTGCAATCATGAACAAGTATAATATCCCTCACATGATCTTAGTCATCAAACCCTTTCTGATATTCAACCTCTCAATACATCAACTACTACACAAATACAAACTCGCAACCATGTACCATAAAAACCCTTATCCATATGCCAAGAAATACAAGATGTGCCTCACAAGAAGTATCAATGATAAATATGCCAACACTATATTTCTGTAGATCTGACTTATGCAGAAGATCCCATGTAGCCACTAGTATCTCTAGGGAGAATCATAAAATCTCCATTTCCATTCCTCATGCACACATCAAAATCCAACTATTCATAGAAATAAGACATACCTTTTGAGCCAATAGATGGATCAGATGTATCTGAGCACTTTAGACCTTCCTGGGAGCTTGATCTCAGAATCTAGAACCTCTGCATCTTCATCTTCTCAAGTTTCCATGGCTTTACCAACATGTACTCACCCTATACACATCCATCCCGCGTAAGTACGCACCCTATTCACAGAAAACCCACGTACATGTACGCGCCCTATACATAGCCAACCCGTGTATGTACGCACCCTATTCACAGACATCCCGTGTACATGTACTCACCCTATACAAAGACAACCCGCATACGCCTCATAAAATAGGGTTTTTTGTATTCGTTGTAATATCGAGAATTTCGTCGTCAACCCTTCGTGCTACCTCAGACGTTCGCCACTTCATATGTATCCACAAGTATTTACAATAAGCTTTACATAAGAAAATAGATATACAATATGTACAAGTGTGTATTTAGTGAGTGAGGTTTGCCTCTTATTTATATCTTCATGTAGCCTTACACTTTTCTTATTTTAGTGCTTCTTCATTTAAAATAATTTATTTTTCAAAGAACTTTGACTCTTGGGGGATTTTATAAGACTTATGAGGGTTCTCCAACTTCATATGGTCATAACTCTCTAACCGTGAGGAGTTATGTGAAATTTCACATACCACCGGAAATGGCATGACAAGCACTATCCATCTAGGATAGTTTCACTGACAAGTTAACTGTCCTTCAACTCATTATTCCATAATTAAGCATGCATTGTATAACCATACTTCTAGGATAACTCACTCTGGAAAGCGTCTTCCCGTGAGGGATTTCACCATAAGGGGACCACTTTGGAGTTCATCCCTCTTTACTTCTTATCAACCATGACAAGACAATAATGAGTCATCTTTACATCAAACAATATTGGGTTCATTACCTAAACCTTTGTGCTACAGGGATTTCTTCAAGGGTTGACATCAATGACAACCAACCTTAATCAACAATATCCCCCTTTTCCATTGATGGCAACACTGTGATGCAATACTGAAATCATATCACTCATGCTCCACCTGGAACCATGTCTCTGTCCTATGCATTTGATAAATGTGCTCCCCCTAGAACCATGTCTCTGTCCTCTGCATCTGACTTTGCATTTGATAAATATTTGCGTATGACTCTGCATCTGATAAATATCTCCCCCTTTGTCATTAATGGAAAATGTATCTCTCCATCTGGGGATACTCCCCCTGACTATTATGTCCTTTTATGGTACTTCCTTGTGTACATATAAGACATATAAGATAAGCATTCAAAAAACATTCATTTTGGAGTAGAAATAACTCCAAGTCTTTGGCAAATATATTCAAAGGCTTCCCGTGGAAGTGGTTTTGTAAAGATATCTGCCACTTGTTCTTTTGTGCCCACATACTCAACTCTGATGTTCTTTTCTGCAACCTTCTCTCGTAGAAAGTAATACTTGATTAGAATGTGCTTCGTCTTGGAGTGCATAACGAGGTCCTTTGAGATACTGATGGCATTTTTATTATCACAATAGATTGGAATGGGCTCATCATACTCAATCTGTATATCTATCAGAGTTTGTTGCATTCAAAGAACCTGTGTACAACTTGTTGCTTCTGCAATATACTCTACCTCGGCTGTAGATAAAGATATTGATGATTATTTCTTGTTTAGCCATGATACTAAATACTCACCCAAGTAGAATGCTTCTCCACTGGTTCTTCGTCGGTCATCAATACAACCTGCCCAATCTGCATCTGTGTAGGAAATAAGTGATAGATCCTTTCCTTTTGGATACCATAATCCAAACTCTTCTATTCCTTTGAGATATCTGAAAATCCTCTTCACTGCTAATACATGTGATTCCTTTGGTGCTGCTTGAAATCGTGCCACCTATCCAACTGCCTGCATTACATCTGGTATGGATGTTGTCACATATAGTAGGCTGTCAATCATTGACCTCTATTTCCTTTGATGTATAGACTTCGAATCATCATCTTTTCTCAACTTGATACTGGTTTTCATGGGAGTGATAACTGGTTTGCAATCTTCCATTCCGAACCTTTTTAGAATTTCTCTAATATACTTGGTTTGAGAAATAAAAATTCATTGGTTTCTTTGACGTATGTGAAGTCCCAGAAAGAAGGATAGTTCTCCAAGTAACGACATTTCAAATTCATTCTGTATATCTTTTGCAAATTTCTGGCTTAACCTGTCATCATCACTACTAAAAATAATATCATCAACATAAACTTCAACTAATAAAATATTACCCTGACTTACCTTGATGTAGAGGTCACTGTCTCCACTTCCTTTTCTGAACCCTGCTTGTTGTAGATACTTATCCAGTCTAGAGTACCATGCTCTAGGAGCTTGTTTTAGACCATGCAAGGCCTTCTTTAATTTACACACATAATCTGCATTTTCTGACAAYTAAAATCCTTCTGGTTGTTCARTGTAGACTTCTTATTCAAGYTCCCCATTCARAAAAGMTGATTTTACGTCCATCTGATACATTTTAATATTTTTGRAGCATRCATAAGMTAAAATAAAACAGATTGCTTCCATTCTGGCAACTAGGGAAAATGTCTCTTCAAAGTCGATTCCTTCAATCCGTGCATATCCTTTACATACCAATCTARCTTTGTTCCTTGTAACCTGTCCATCTTCATTCATTTTATTCCTAAAGACCCACTTTGTGCTGATCACATTCTTATTCTTTGGTCTTGGAACCAGTTCCCAAGTGTCATTTTTCTCTATTTGATCCAATTCTTCATCCATGGCCTTTTTCCAAAATTCATCCTTGTTGTCTTTTTCAAGAGAGTTTGGTTCAATTGTAAATGAGAGTGCTAGGTGTGTTTGTTTTGGTGAACGTATTCTTCTTCTGGTCTTAACTCCTGCATCTTTGTTTCCGATAATCTATTCTGAAGGATGATTCTTCTATACTCATTTACTGGGTGTCCTTGGAGTCACTTGTTGAAATTTCTCTTCTGCTTTGTCATATTCTCTTGATATTCCTCTTCTACTTATTTTTCATCTTCTGCTTCTTTTTATAAGGGCTGTTTCATTGATTCATTTTATTCTTCCTTTGATTTTGGTCTTCCTGTTTCATCAATTGTCACATTGATGTTTTCCACAACTTTGTTCAATATTAGATTGTAACACTTGTATGCTTTCCTTATACTTGAGTAACCAACAAGTACTCCTTTKTCAACACAAKAGTCAAACTTTCCCATTCTGCCATCTTCTCTTTTGATATAGCATTTTCTTCCAAAAATTCTGAAGTGCTTCACATTTGCTGGTCTTCCTTTCCATAGCTCGTAAGGAGTTTTGTCGGTGTTGTTTCTGAGCATTACTCTTTTTTGAATGTAAACTGTTGTATGCATTGCCTGTGCCCAAAAAATATATGTCAATTTTGAATCCATTTGCATTGTTCGAGCCATTCCATGTACTGTCTTGTTCTTTCTTTCAACAACTCCATTCTGTTGAGGTGTCCTAGCAATGGAGAATTGCCTTTTTATTCCATGATTGTTGTAGTAGTCCATAAATGTCTTTGAGGTGAATTCTCCTCCATTATAAGATCTCAAGCATTTTATTTTTGAATCCATCTCATTTTCAACCATTTCCTTGTAGATCTTGAAGTTTTCAAAAGCTTTTGACTTATTCTTGAGAAAACAAACTGTAGCATTCTTGTATAATAATCAACTAATAACATAAAGTATCTCTCACCTTTTAATACATTTGTTGTAGTTGGTCCAACTAGATCAGTATGCACAATTTCCAGTGGTCTTGTTGTTGAATATTCCTTTGATTTGAACCTGGTCTTTGTTTTCTTTCCTTGTTGACAATGCTTGCATAAAGTGTTGGTTGGATTCGTGATCTGGGGCAGTTATCTAACTTCTTATCTTTTGTTTACTTTGACAAGGTTATAAAAATCCATGTGACCCATTCTTTTATGTCATGGCCAACTTTCATTTTCCTTTCCTAAAAAAAGCTTTTCATTTCCAATTTCACTTAACACATATATGTTGTTTGAAGTTCTTGCACCTGTAGCGACCAATTTCCCTGAACCTTATTTTCTTATCTCACACTTTTGTGAATCGAAAGTAACTTTATGACCTTGGTCACACATTTGACCCACACTTAAAAGATTATGTTTCATATCTTCTACTAGTAGAACATTTTCTGCCTTTTCATTCTTGTTCCCAATTCAGACTGTGCATTTTCCAATGATTTTGGTTGAACTGTTAAATTTTTCGAAGGAGACTGATACATCTATTTCCTTTCGTAATGTAAGAAACTTGTATCTATCACTTGTCATGTGTTTTGAACACCCATTATCAACATACCAACCACATTTCTTCTACTTACCTTGTAGAGAAAATGTGCATTCTTCATTGCTATACTGATCTTGTTTTCATATCCATGTCGTTTTCTCAGGTTCCTGTCTGTGACTGTTGTTTTTCTGTTGAGGTTCTTTAGGAAGGACTGTCATTTTGCAATCTTTGGCCACATGTTCAAAATTGTTACATTTGTAACATTCCACTTCAGTGCTCAAAGATTCAAACCTGTTGTAACTTCTTCTCTGTGTTTCACTAGGTCTTCTTGAATAACCCCTTTGTGTATGACTCTCAAAGTTATTATTGTTCCTGTTGTTAGCTCTGTAATTCACAACTTTATGTCCAAAATTATTACATGCATAACATAAACCAAAAAATATAGTTTGATACATGGGAGTTGAAGATATTATGAAATGAGGTGCTCTTATGAATCCTTCTTCTTCTTGAGGCCTATCTGTCTATTGTTGATTCTAAAATCTGAATCTTCTCGGTGCAGGAGTGTCCCTCTAATCTTCTTTGTATATCTTCCTATCCCGTTTGATTGTTTTTTCATAGATTTTTGGATATATTTCTTGCTCTGTTGTTTTGGAGCTTGATCCCTTTTCTGTATGATTGTATCCAAGTCCATACTTGTCAAGATGAGATTTTTGACTGTTGATAATGTCATCCAGAACATTTGAGCTATTCAACATATTTTTCTTTTGAATATCCTTTCTTAGTGTGACAATCTCTGCTTCCAAGTTTCCAATGATCCTGTCCTTTTCTTCTAGCTTTTCTTTGAGTGCTTCTTCAATTATTTTATCTTCTTCTATTTGAACCTTCAATTTTGTGATCATCTTTTCTAGTTCTCGAGTGTCTTTTTTCTTGTCTAGTTTTGCTTGTAATTTCTTGTTTTTCTTCTTTTCTCTTCTGATAACTTCTATGGCACACATTAATTCTTCTCGATATTCAACTTCTGCCTCTTCAATTTCTTCTTCGACTTCTTCATATTCTTCTTCAGCTTCTTCATATTCTTCTTCTTCAGCTTCTTTGTCAGAGTCTTTTACTTCCATGAATAGAAATCTTCCTGTCTCACTATCACTGACTTCATCTTCATCTGATGATGAGATGTCTTCTTTGGTGCTTAATATTTTCTTGAAAACCTTCTTTGTATTTCTTCTGCCTTTATATGAGTGTTTTCCTTTTGAGTAACTTTCATCATTTCTCTTTTTCTTATGAGGACATTTGTTAGCAAAATGACCAATACCATCACAATTAAAACAAATTAAAGGAAGCTTACCTCTATACCTACTGTTGGCTCCCTTGTTCAGTCTTTTGATGAAGTTGGCCACTTCTTCATCATCTCCTGAGACGTCACTCCTGCTGCTATATTCTTCTTGTTCCTTTTTCTTTTTCTTTGATATTTTGGATGCTTTGAAGGCTGCTTCTTTTACATATGGATTTTCCTGTTTAGTCCTCATTTCATATGTTGTGAAGATTCCATGCAGTTCATCCATGCTTAGTGAGTCTAGATCCAATCTTTCTTCTAGTGATGATATCTTAGGGTTGAATCTCATAGGAAGAGATCTTAGTACCTTTTGAACAATTACAGATTCTTCGATTTCTTCTCCCAATCCTATAATTGCATTCACTGTTTCATCAACTCGTAAGAAGTAGGCTACGATATTTTCATCTTCCTTCATTTTTAGTTGTTCGAACTGACCTCTGTAAGTTTTAAGCTTTGCTTCTTTGACTTTTGTATATCCTTCATAAATATTTCGAAGCTTGTCCCAAATCTCTTTAGCGGATTTACAATGTCCAACTTTGGTGAATACCATATCACTAAGACCATTCAAAAGTGCATTTGTGGCTTTGGAATTATTCTTGCCGAGTTTTACTGCTTTGTCATTTGTTGGTGGAACTGTGCTATGTATTGTTGGCAGCCAAATATTCATGTCAATTTTATCGTGAAAAATGTCGTATTCGTAGGATAA
>JASDQU010394118.1:0-10854 GCA_032191745.1 Picea mariana | reverse complement strand
TGTTGAGAAGATGTGATGGTTTGGGCTGTAGAGGGCTGGATGTTGGACCATCAGTTGAATGTTTAGAAGATGTGATGGTTTGGGTTGTAGAGGGGTCATGTCATAACCTTTTGGCAGGGGATAATGTAAAGGATAAAGCAGCACATAATTTTGCATTATTATATCCTCCGTCCTTTACTATTTCCAGTACAGAATAGAATACAGGACGGGGAATGTCTGGTGGGGTGTTGGGAAAATAGGTATACCTATAGATTCCGCTGTCCCTGACATGCATAAGAAGAGGCCTTAAGATAGAAAGACCGCAGAGAGAGATATTCATTGAATATGTGAAAGGATTTGTGGGAGGAGGGAGCGCTTTCATTGCAAGGACAGTGTTGGGGCAGGACAAGAGAGGGCAGGCAGCCATGGACCACCACCAACATCATCCATCTTCTTCTTCTTCCGGCGGAGCAGCGCCGCAAGGCATGTCTCAGGGCTATCCTGGCGGAGCAGCTGCTCCCCCTACGCCTGTGGGTATGCAGGGACAGGCGGGGCAGCAGCCACAGCCTGGTCTCCACCAGAGCGGCGTGCAGCAGGCCTTCCACCACCACCACATGCAGCAGCAGCAGCAACAGCTTCAAATGTTCTGGGCTTTCCAAATGCAAGAGATCGAGCAGGTGAGCGACTTCAAGAACCACCAGCTTCCCCTCGCCCGAATCAAGAAAATCATGAAGGCCGACGAGGATGTCCGCATGATATCGGCGGAGGCTCCCGTTCTGTTCGCGAAGGCCTGCGAGATGTTCATTCTGGAGCTCACCATGCGTTCATGGATTCACGCCGAGGAAAACAAACGGAGAACGTTGCAGAAGAACGACATTGCCGCTGCCATTACCAGAACTGACATATTCGATTTCCTGGTGGACATTGTGCCCAGGGACGACCTCAAGGAGGAGGGTTTGGGTTTAGGGTTTGCCAGAGGTGGCGTGACCCCCGAGGGTTCATTCTATTACCCTCCTCCTTCCATGCCCCAATCGCCACATCAACAGGGAATGATGGGCCCCTCTTCCATAATGATGGGCAGACCTGCTCCACTTCAGATGGACCCATCCGCCATGTATATGCAGCAGCAGCAGCCACCCCGTCCCTATGGTATGCCTCCTCATCCTCACCAGCCCATGTGGCAGCACCCTCATCATCCTCACCCACACCAACAACAAATGCCCGACGGACAAAGTTATGGACATCCACATCAGCAGCAGCAGCACTTGCCGGATGGCCAGTCTTATGGGCAACATCAGATGACAGATGAGCATTCTTATGGAACCCCTCCTCCTTCTGCCAACTGAGAAGACAAGTGTATTTTCACCCACGGGTTGATGTTTCCTTTTTAACACTAGGGGCTAGAGCTTAACCTTAATTTTGTTTTGTATCTCTTGTTTTCGGAAAGATGCATGTACTTATTTTTGGATTTCCTATTTTGTTACTACGTTGATATAATTTTTTCAATTAATTAGAATTGAGTTTTGGCAATCGTGGTGGCTCTCTGAATGGATGGTTGTTTTAATTGGCTCAATGGCATCGCCGATTCTGTCTTTCTTTATAAATCAGTAAAGTAGCCAAGGTTGGATTATTTGGACCAAGATTTGCAAAATTTCATCGTGCCTAACTGTGTCTTTGGGGTTCTGTCTGGTTTTTGATGTTGGCTTCTCTGGAATTTTTTATAACAATTTTTTTCCCTTTCGTATTTAGAAACCTTTGGATACTTTTATGCTATTTTTTGTGTACCTTACGAGCGTACGCGAGGTATTTGCATGAATGCGTTAGAGGAGAGCTTAACTGCATAATAAAGTACAGGCAGTAAACTTAGTCTTCTGTTTTTCTTACCACATTTCCTATGTAGGAAGGTGATTTGGCAGAGTCCTCAATAAGTTCGATTGGTCTTTATTTGTTATTTAAAATCTTCTTACTTGCCTGCATGCTCATCATTCTCTACTTCCAAGGCATATGGTAGGATTTCTAGGATTCAGGGATCATGGGTTTGTGTTTTTGAACTCAACAAAATGTATAACTGCAATAGAAATTGGCTCAATTATCTATAGCGTTATCCGCATACAAAACTGTGATGACACAKTGGGGGCAAATTCCATTTGAATTTTGCATATACTGGTGATCATACTYTCTAATGTTGGTTTTCATAAACATCCAAATRGATTGATGCGGACGGGACTTCCATATGCCCCACATTTCTCAATCTGTGATTTTGTAGCAAGATACTTGCARCTTTGCACAGTKCTTTTCAAAGCAGTTATATACTTGGCAACATCTCTATGCAGTCCTCACRGTGGCATCACTCTTCGGGGTATTCCTCTCAATTCTGCAATCAACGGTTAGTTTATAAACCAACATATAAGGAACCCTATCCTCTCTCATACACAGGCTTCTCACATCTCATGAATCTATATTACGCAGACCCTCTCCTGTGCTTTGGCAGTGTCTGTGCTCAGATTCATATTCAAACATGATCTCTCATCCTCATGGGCATCATACACTGGAATGCCAACAACAATATTCAGAATATCTTATATGGTCAGGTAGCACAGTATTCATTACAGACCCTCTTTCCCCAATGTCATAGGCACAATTATCATGACATTACACAACAATACTCATACATAGACAAATATCTCAACATATCTATCTCGGAACCAAACTAATAACATAAGGGAAATAACAATGGCTTTTTATTATTACAGATCTACAGATTACATGTATTGGCCCCCAGTATCCTCAATGGATCTCACCCGTCTAATTCTACGCTCCCCTAGCATACTTGCTTTACTGATCAAGTCTGTGGCTCTCAACCTTCTATGCCTTTTATCAATCTTTCATTGCGCAGAGCAGCTTGATCTTCTTCGGAATCTTTCTATTTATCCTTGGTGTTTGTATATTTTTGGCTTCCTTGTGGTTCTTTATCTTCATCCATAGCTATAATCACTTCTTTGGATCTGCCACATCTGCTCTGCCTGTTCATCTTTGAGGCCTTTAATCTTCATTCTTGGTTCTGTCTTCCATGTCATTACCTTCTTTGCCAAACTCTAATCCATCTCTTATCTTCCTTGACATCTGTTCTGGTTCTCTTCTAAACCAGTTCACGGGGTCTTTACTCCATCCTCATGATTCCCTTCTCAATAATTYGATGACATTTTACATTACTTCATGTCCTTCATTGGTACTTCATCTTCCTGCTTTATCTATTCCCTTATCGCCTTCTCTCTGCCCGGTGCCGCTCATATTGCATGTTATCTCCTTATATCCTCATGGCTCTCTGTAGGTCTCCACAGCTTGCTGGTGATGTTCTTGCACAAAACAGTAGTGTCCATTAAAAATTATAAATAGATATATATAAAACGGAATTTTGTATTCAGGGGACTGGCATGAGGTTACTTACAGTACTGTATAATTACCTATCAAAGGTTATCAACTAAACATATATGTGGGTGATAGACGGTTATATGCATATCTTGGTGAGAAACATGGACCTACATCATGGTAGCATTTAAGATGCATTGTTCAATATTATTATAGAAACTATATAATTAACAAGAAGTCCTCTTTGAGAAGGCACATGATGCATAATTGTGACAGACAGAATGAACATGACAGCATAATGAGCTTTAGCAAACAAAACGATTTGAATCTTCTAAGCAAAAGACACCCCCATGAATTGATTCCCATTTTGAACTCTAATACCTACGCTGAGTGCTCCAATTATAGTTTAATATATTTTTGTGCAACTTTAACTGTTGCTGCTGCATGCCTATCTATCTTGGTAAGATTTACCAGACAGCAGAAAAGCCCTTAAAAGAGTGTATTATAGTGTTGTCTTTTGATGGTGGTAGTTTTGTGATAAGCTTAATCTACTTCGGTCCAGTTTATAGGAAGACACTCCAATCAGATGTGTTTTACCATGCACAGCTACGATCATGCCTTTAATTTCTGAAGATTTGAACTCAGGAATGTTTTTGTGAAATCCTAGTCTTTCATGTGGTATCATCCTTGACAGAGGGCAGCAAGGAAAAAGTGTCATATTCAGCTGTTGTATTGTATAGATGCAAACAATTACAGTAAATTACATAGTGGTGCTTGCTAGTTTAAAAAAGATAAAGGAATCATAAATTTAAAAAAATTAAAGAAATTATAAAGGAGAAGGTGATGGGTACAAACATCTTTTCACCCCGGAGAAGTTAACGGTCAATATGTGATCATCTTTTGACACTCAGTGAAATTAGTCTGCATCCTATTTTCTCCTTATGTTGGTTTTTTTTATTCAAGCTTCCTCTCTGGCAACCTTTACGTATCTGATGTGCAATATCTACTCTTCATTGATGGGAATTTGGTAGTACCTGATCTAATGCTGAGATGGTTTTGGGCAGTCATAACCAAATATACTCATTCGTACTGTACTTTGAAAATATACCTGTGCTTATCCATCTCCATTTTTGAAAGTTGAAACAGTCATGATAAATGGATTTTAGAATGACATAAATTCCTACTGTGCTGCCTTGAAAGTTTGTCTGTAAGTCTGTGTTGTGCCACTGGCCTATACAATGCCTTAACTGGAATTCTCAATTGCTTCTACACATTGGATTCTCAGTTCATTAATTACTTTAAGTTTAGGAAGAAGATTAAGCAGACAAGTAAATGTGGATGGTTGGTCTCTGTCTGCAGGTATTTCAGAATGATGAAAAAACATAATTTGAGATGGCTGGATAACTGAACTGCAATTTCTCTGTGTTTGTAATGGTATTATATATTTTCTATATTTGGCTCAAGTCCAAGTTATAGCTTCGATTGGACTTTAGCCAACGACCCTGTAGCCAATCATCATGCTGAACATATATATCCACATGCATGCAGCGTTGTTTTGTTTATTTTGTTTATATGCACAACAAATTACTACATAGAGAAATCCAACTCCTTGTAAATAATTGCTGCAAAACCTCTTTTTATATTTTTCTTTTCAAAATTGTAATTAATTTTCTCGTCATTATTTGATATGAATGTAGAATTTTATATTAGTGATATGTAGGTCTCCAAAATGTCTGCTTATTAACATGGTCAAGAACAGGAGTGGCATCTAGATTCTTTTCTAGAATGGATTAATAGAAAATGGTACAATGTTAGGTTTCATTCATATATCATTGTGTTATTGAATGCCATGTACTGATCAGTTTTTTGGATGAAAGTTGTTTTTCTCTGTTTAATGCCTGTTATTTACCTGGTTTATAATGTTAGAAAATCTTATTCACTGTTTGGTTTCTTTATAGGGGTTTTGCATCTAAAACTACTTATACATTGGGTATGTAAATGAATGAAGTTCACATATTCGTTTTCAACCCTTGTTAGGAAATTAATGAGTAGAACAGGACGTTGGAAAATCCAAAAATGTTACTTTGATGGGACTTGGTCAAAATGTTCCTTTGATGAGGCTTGTTTTAGCAAAGGATGTATGAACATGTATAATACTTGTATGCTATTTTGTACCTTGCCTTTATCTCTTTGGGTGATCCAGTTTTAATTGTTCAGTTCCCCACTTATTGTATTTTGTTGGAGACGTTGTCAACTTTGATAACCCTCCCCACAAGTTTGTATGCTTTTTCATGGGCTTACCGTGCATTTGTATGGTCCAGAGAAGCTTATTTGTCCTATAGTTTAATGGCTCTATCTGTATTTGGTTTTATTGCTTGTTTCATTTGGTCCAACAGTACAGCTTATCCCAGTGAATTCTATGGGCTCACCAGTCCGGAAGCCTGTCAAGTTAGTGAGTAGAACAGGATGTTGGAAAATCCGAAAATGTTACTTTGATGAGACTTGGTCATAATGTTCCTTTGAGACTCGTTTTAGCAAGCATGTATGAACATGTGTAATACTTGCTAGCTTTTTTTTTACTTTTTCTTTATCCCTCTGGGTGACTTGGTCTAAATTGTTCAGTCACCCATTTATTGTATTTTATTTGAGATTTTTTCAACTGTGATTACTCCCCACAAGTTTGTACTCTCTCTATATAATACAAATGAGTGTACAGTTCCGACAATTCTCTCTTTACTTGCATTCTTGTCTCTTACTTGTTGGCTTGTGTGTACATCGTTTTAATTGTTGGTGACATGTCAATTGGTATTAGAGCCTTAAGATTGGGCTTCTTAAGAGCTTTGTCATTCTGGCCACTTTTGGGATTTTCTTTCTACCTGGAATCTTTCTCCAAACACTTTTCCAGCGATTTGGGTGATAAATAGGGAACCTATTTTTGCTTGGATTGCCCTTACTATTTTTCTTTGCTTTTCCACTCGTTCTGTAATCCCTTTTTACCATTGCAGGGCCTAGTTGCGGCCAATCCATTCAACTGATTTTTAGACCTTTACATTGATGCAAATAACTGTAACACTGATCCACTAATTGAGTTCTCTATTACGTTGTAACCTAACTCACAGTGGCATCCAATACTTCTGATGTTTTACCCTAGAACCCCATTTTGTGTTGTATCTATGTTCACTATTCCTACTGTTCAACTCCTAGCAGATTGGCAGCAGTAGAGCCAACGTGCTCCATGGAAACCCTCTAGCAGCAACAACAATTTTAAACCAAAATGATGGGACGCACGATGAGCATGTTCCAAACCTTGCAACAGGGTCTCCACCGTCTGCAGGTTTACGCTCAAGAGGTTTCCATCCCTTTGATATGCGCTGTCCCTCTTGCAACAATGTCCACACCTCTTTCATCTCATCATCACACCATAACATCTTCCATCGCGTCTGACACTCCTCTTGCATATGCTAACGCAAGAAGAATTTAATGAGCCAAGACAACCTCAATCGCAGTGTGTTCCCATGCTTGCAATTTTCTAAAACATACTTCACTGCAATTTTTTCAAGTTTTCAACACCCTGCTGAGATGCATCAAACTATTTCACATGGTGAGCCTATGGTGTTGGAGAATCATCTAGAATTCATCTCAACACCATCTCAAGGCCTCACACCTTCAAAGGATCTCTCTCTTTTTGATTATTCAGAGTTGCTTTCACAATCTTCTACTCAGTTGGCAGTTTTTCAGACAACTCATGGGAACTTCCCACCTAAGCAGGGAGGATGCCTTACACCACAATTCTCCATATCTTCATTTTGCTACTCATGGATTCTCTTAACTCACATGCGTTAACCATGGAGCAGAGCAAGCTTAACCCTTTCAACTACAACACTATTTGTGTAGCTCCCTTGTTCATGGTCCTTCTACATCAATGCCTCTCCTTCCCGACTTTCAGCAAGCACATACTGTTTTTGTTCCTGGTCTACCAAGCATGTGTGAGCATGTATAATGTTCTCACGTTTCTATTTTGTACTTTTCTACACTTGGTATTTTATTCTTCTCTTTGGCTGACTTATAGTCTAAATGATCAGTCCGGGAATTTATTGTATTTTATTGGAGAGTTGATCAACTTTGATCATGTACTCTATATATAATAGCACAAATTATACAATGTCGGCAATTCTCTTAACTTGCATACTAGTCTTTTTCTTGTTCATTTGTGTTCGAGTCATTGCAATCGTTGTTGTTGTGCTTGTATCATCCTTAAATGCAGAATGACACTTTTAAAGGAGAGATTAATAGCAGGTACCCTGTAGAGCTTCAAATTTCCATTGGATTCCTTGGAAGAAGTTTGGTATGCATTTGTTTTTCTTCTCAGGTTTTCTTTTCATCTTGATACTTTGTAAGCTCTTTGATCTCTATCTCTCAGATAAGTGATCTTTATCTTTCAGATAAGTAAATAAGTTCCAATGCCAAGTCAGCGGAGTATTTTTAATTTTGTCTTATGCGAGAAAGGTTATTTAAATGCTTGGTGAAATGAACCACTATTTAATATGCGTGTGATGTTTGCCAATTAAGAAAACTAACATTTMTCTTTAATGTGGGAAGTGCGCAACGAAATTATTGTTTCAATCGAGGAAGGTTATTTAAATGCTTGGTTACATGAACCACTGTKTAATATGCATGTGATGTTTGCCAATTAAGAATACTGTCATTTATGTTTAATATGGGAAGTGCTCAATGAAATTGATGAAAGGAATCTTCATTCTTTGATAAAATAAAATATCTTTAATATGGGAAGTGCTCAATGAAATTGATAAAAGGATTCTTCGTTCTTTTATAAAATAAAATAACTTTGTTTACCTGCGTTATCTGAATTGGCGGCTTATTTTTTTGATAGAATGCCAACCCCATGAAACTTTCAACTAGTTGCCTTGGAACTGCTTCTCACATCAAGTGATGTTGCCTATAAAGCTTTTAACAAGTTTGAAGATTACGACTCTAATTCAGAATTATATTGATCAAATGCTGAGATGGAACCTAGATAATGAGTGGAGTATATTTGCCTTCCATTCTACAGCAGTGGAAAGACCATAATTTTTAGCATGGTATCAGCAAAACCCGGAAGGAGTACTAGTTTAAGTTGAAATCGATGTTCTTTGCCCCACCATTGATCTTGAACAATCCCGTGTTGATTGGATTAAAGGAACTATGCTAGCTCTCGTTTAACACCCAGAGTTAGAATTTAGATAGTAGATTGATTCAAACACCACTTAGTAAAGATGGGCCAATAGAATTTATCAAAATTCTGATTGCCATTCTTTTGTTATTCTAGTAGTGTTTATGCACTTCAATGATGTTAGAAGTTTACTCTCGTTACTCTGGCTGTATTGGTGTCGTTTGTCCTAAGATTACTGAGGTTCAGGATGTTTATGCTTCTTGGACATTCTGCTTCGTCTTTTAACAATTGAGTATTGGAATCAATGTCTCACATTCTGCCCATCGGTTTGATAATATATTTCTTCAGTGTCAGATTTGGGTAAAGGCTGTCATTTTGCGTTTAATTATTACCTTGTAATGATTGTTCATTTAATGGTTATCACAATAGAGACATATTTCAGGTTTAACCCAAAATTTTCATCTCGAGTCTATGTCAAGACCCGCTTCTTCTGCAGATGATTGAGAATGTCTTCCTTGTGGTGTTTAAAGAACTCAAAATGTGTGCATGGTATGGTTGATGTGGGTCTCGAATATAAGGAATATATAATAATAATAATAATAATAATCTATTTTTAAGGTTACGGCCAAGCCACACCAAATTGGTGTATGAGACCTCCTTGTTTGTGGGATAAGGGACCCCCCTCTGCCCAGCGATTTGATTGGTAAACACGGAGGTATACATACCCTCTACCCCCCTCTGGATTTGAACTTGTGACCTCTTAAGAGGAAACACATGTTTTTAACCAATAGGCAGGCTGTATATATATGGTTGACAAAATAACATTGACATCGGGTAAAAAATGCAACAATTGCAGATTCTCAAGAAGATTTAGAAATTTTGAATAATATGATCAACAACCAAGCCAAAGATGCTTATAATAAGCTTTATTCGAGAAATAGGGGCAATTGACTTCAATGGTATTTCTTTTTCCAAGGAAACCGTTGCAAAAAACTCTCCATTTACTTCCCTATGATCCATGGATGGTAAATGGGGTAAACTGTCAGCCTTGATTACGGGGACCAACCCCGAGGGGATCAAGAGAGTCGAACCCATGATCAACAACAAGCAGGAAAAGATCTCACGTCTGGCTCTAGACCAATTGAACCAACACTCGGGGCTCTAACTGCCCAATGATATATATATATAAAATTTCAATTCACAAAAATATATGTGACAAAGTTGAGGTTCACCAAATATATATATATATATATATACGATGTCTTCGAACTTGGCTCTATGTTCTATCAAGGAATGCGAAGAGTCGTATCATTTGAGAAGTTGGGTGGGCATCCTCGACAACCCTTTGGCCTTGTGAGTCGGGGGGAGGGTGTCGATGCAGTTTTGAGCAGTGTGGAGATTGAGGTTGGGTGACATGCAAAGTCTAACAAGTGAAAGGTAGTCCCTTCCCCCGCTCGTGTGGACAAGCTAGGCGGGGATTTCAGTGCTAATCTGTGGGTTCAGTGTTACTGGGATGCGATGGTGCATTCATCTGATAGATGGGCTCTAGTCTTGGAGGGGTTTGAAACATATAGCAAGTTTGGAATGAAGCTCTATCTTTGCTATGAATCTCATAGGTTGGCTTTGAGTCTTGTCGGCTCTGAGTATTCACTTTTTCCCGTCTGCTCCAGAACCAACTATCCAACTATCGGTGAAGGACCATGGTTCCCAACACCTTGCCTAGAAGCCACCAAGGTACCACCACTTGCAATACCATGAGAAACCATTGGTGTGGTAGAGCCCCCCCTTGACCTAGGGCGATGAAGCAAGCAATCCCAAATAAGATGGTCTTGTGCTTGTCATGCTTTGCATGCATTTGGTAAGTTGAGATGCCTTACCTTATGCTAGCAGACCCCATCAATGATGCACATAGAGATGACAAGGGGAACCTTACGCTTAAAATCCACCTCCACATAGACCCTAGAATTGGCACAAAATGGATTGCTTCAGCCACTGGGAATAAAAACCTTACCAAACCGGTAGGCAAACAAATCACTGAAGGGGGCATATCAGCAGGGAGTGCCAAAAGCTCCAACCAAGGCTGATATTGTGCGCTTGACTGCCTGATAGTGTCCCTGAACCACAATGTTCCAGGTGCCAAACTGTAAAACATGATGGGCTACATCATCAAAGTTAAACAACAAACAAACATAGGCATTTTGATAAACTAAAAAAATGCTTACCAATTAAGAATTTCTTCATGTCTATGAAGACTACAAAACTAACAAACAAACATTGGTATTTCGATAAACGAAACAAATGCTTACCAATTAAGAATTTCTTCATGTCTATGAAGA
>JASDQU010394110.1:0-10891 GCA_032191745.1 Picea mariana | reverse complement strand
TGTAGGGTTGATCTTCGCACCCAACTGAAGATCTTACAATACAGACTCAATATCATTCTCAACAACAGTAAAAGTAGTGACTAACAATCAATTATCGAGCAACCCCCCTCGACTCTCCTATACCTTTATTTATACATAACATGACCACAATCCAGGTATCAAAACCCTAGATCCAAAACCCTAGGTTCCAAAAACCCTAGGTCTACTTGACCTATTCTTTAAGAGCTTTGGCAGCTTGTCTTTTCTTCTTTTCCACGAGGTGCTCCAAAGCACTCGTTGATGTCTTCTTTCTCTTTTTGAGTTTTCCATGATCCACTTTCCTTACTTCTTTATCTTCGTCGATCTTCTCTTCCAACGGATAGATTTTCCTTTTTTTCTCCTTCTTTTCTGCTTCTTTTCCCACTTCGACCCTTCCTTGGTTTATGTGCCTTTTGTGTAGTTTGTGCTTCGCCTCTCTTCCCTAATCTTCGCTTTTTTTCATGACCAAGGGCCAAAAATGAGTGATGCAAGTATGCATACTTTATTTCTAAAGAATAAGTGTAAAATGGTCAAGGGAGCGATGGCATTGATGAGAGGAGTTCAGATTGGAACCCTGTACAAGTTTTTGGGAAGTTTAGACTCGATTGGATGCAACCACACAACTATTCTTAAAGTCAAATGGATTGTGACCAAATCAAATACAACCGGCTCAATTGCAACCGAATTAACTATGATTGACTCAATTATTCCACGTCTATTCGACCCAACCATGTTATGGAACTAGAGGATGGGACACATTGGGGGAAAAGGACTTTTATCTATGCACATCAAAGGTATGGTTGAAGATTTTCCTAATTTTAATTTAGAATTTGAATTTTATGAACATTTCATATATGAAAAACAAAATCGTGTGAGATTCACATTTAGAGCTACAAGGACAAAAGGGATTATGGAATTGATACATAGTGATATGTTTGGACCTACACCAGTCCCATCACTAAAAGGATATTTGTATTATGTTTCCTTCATAGATGATATCTCCATGAAGACATGGCTATATTTCCTATGGAAGAAATCTGAGGTTTTCAGTAAGTTAAAAGAGTTTAAATATCTTTTGGAAAACTATACAAATAACAAGATTAAGGTATTGAGAACTAACAATGGAGGTGAGTTATGTGGTAAGTGTTTTGAGAATTTATGCAAGAAATGTGGCATAGCATGTCCAAATACCACACCATATACCCCCCAGTAGAATGGAGTTTCTAAAATAATGAACAAAATATTGATGGAGAAGGAAAGGAGCATGCTCAGTGGTGTCAAGCTTGCACAAGAATTATGGGAAAAGGCAATCAATATTGCACAATATTTTTTAAATAGGTATCCTTCACCAATGCCAATCGACTCGACTCCACATGAGGTATTGAAATGTAAATGGTGGGCCTATGGAATATCCATTTTTTCAGCACAGATCTGTTGCAAAAATTGTATTTTTTTCTCTATTCTTTTAAAATGTTCAGACACAACTAGCATTCCTATGTATGCATATGTATGTTCCACCAATAGTAACTAGGTTATCCTAGATGTGTTCCCTACTTGATAACTATTGAGGGAGAACCCAAAAATTGGAATTTGAGCCAAAATATAGAAAATCAAATTCTTGTGAAGAAATATCAAATATTATGTTCCAACCAGCTTGATAAACCAATGTGGCTCCTCAACCAAATCGAGGGTCAAGCAACAATCAAACCTACATCCAATTTAATATTCACCTGAAGGTACCCAATCTCAATACATCGCACTAAATTTTGAGATACTTTAACAAATTTGGGAAGTCCATCGACTAATAATGCTTAGTGCCTAAGAACTCAATCAATTCCCCAAGACATTACAAAAAAACCTTTTGTTTACCATGACAATAGAATGGTAAGGTTTAATTGATATGAGCATAAAAATGACATTGGCTTATGATATTGTTGTGGCTTGGGAGTATGGAGTGAATCGATAGTCCCCAAAGACAATGCGATGGTGTAGAAATGGTTACAATTCCACTGGAATGAACTTTGATAGCAAAAGAGGAATGTCGACCTAAAGGTAATCAAGGGTGACTAGAATATCTAGGCACTCTTTCTCGACGTTTACACAACATACCAATATTTTTTTAAATTAGAAAAATCATTACACGAAATTTAACCATTCAACCCATAATGGATGAATTGTGTTATAGCTAATTCTAGTCCAGTAATTCATTCAACATAACCAGAATAATAAGAGGAAAGAATAAAAACATCCACAGTTCAAAGTGGTCAATCACACACCAAAAAAAAAAAAAATTGCCTGCAAACTCAACATTTAATGGATATTTTTAACATGCCATGGAAAATTACAGGGGGTGATATATACACAACTATGTGCATTGTTAGTCACTATCAACACCAAATTCATAGAAAGCCATGGCTCAGAGGCACCTTCGCTCAATGTGGATAGGATTCTTGTTTCCTTCATCCACCAAACTTCGAGCAAGTTGCACTCCTAAATATTTTATTTCTACTAGTGTACTCCACATTTCTCTTTGCATCCCCCCTTCCAATACAGTCTTCATTTCTTTTAATAAACTACCTTTGGAAGGCCAACCATTACACCTACTTGTTTCACCTTTCCCTTGTGCAAGAAATAAAATAAAACAAAACACGTTTATTTACAAAATTCACAAGCATTTGTCAAGATCCAATTCAGATCACACCTCCCCATTTGAAGGATTTTGGTCCCAAAAATATGGACCATTAAGGAGACAGAAGAAGAAGGCCTCCATTTTCCTTTACATATCCACCATTCCATTGCTAAAAAAGGTGTCTTGTTTCCTGCTTGTATTCTCGTGTTTCACTACTAGAGGAGTTATGTTCTTTCTCTCTTGATGTGCTTTGACAAGGTAGTCCTTGCCACCCTTGACCAAGAGGTACTTTGTTTCTCTCACGTAGAAGGTAGCATCCCTATCCCACAAGTAGGGGCTACCCAATATCATTCCACATTCGTCTAATGGTACAACTTCACATTCTACCTCATCAACATAGATGACACTAATGTCGAACTTGATTTTACATCGTCGTGAGATTCTCATAACAATTTTTCGTTGCAACCATACTAGTGAACTTGGCTGCACTAGATCATAGGTTTCTAGACCAAGCTCATCAACTAATGTTTTAGAAACTATATTACATTGAGAACCACTATTGAACAAGGCACTTACCTTCCATTTCTTCACTTGAAATTTGATTCAGAATAGTACATGTTTATATCCATTCTCCTTCAGTTGTTGCAATGTGGTGCAAACCATAGATTCATCTATATCAAAGGTGTTTTCTAATGCTTCTTATTTTTTCTCGATAGATCCCTTGGCTTTCCCCTTGGAATTTATCCATTTTGGAAGTAATTCCAGATGAAGCTTCCAACACTTCTCTTTTGTGTGTCCATATATATTACAATTTTTACAATGCCTATTAGGATCTCTTATTTTCTCAATTGTTGTTTCCATATTATTTTCTCTTCTCTTGATGGTTTCTTCTTGGACCTGTTATCTCACAAGTTGTAGGTTGGGAAATCCCAACCCAACTGCAAAATGGTGACAACTAAGATAACACCTACTCACTGTCACCTTAGGCAGGTATTCTCGTCACTTTAGAGATGAAGTAATCACCTCAAGGGGGAATCGTGGGTGACCCTAGGGGGAAATGAGATGAAAAGTGGAATTATGGAAGCATAGCCCCTATAGTTCAATATACTAAGTGAATAAATTCTTTGGAAAGAGTCTTGATGGTAGACAATGGTTTCCAAGCGGTATGAGTACCTGCAAAGGGTGATTGTACCTTTCTAAGACACAAGAAAAGCCAAGTATGCACGTAATATGTTAGGTGGACCATAAATTTAATATATTCGTCCCTAATTGTATAAGAAAAAAATAATATATATCATCAATAAAATTCTAATAAAAATAATATATATCATCAATAAAATTCTAATAAGAGCTTCAAATAAATATGCTAAAAGTCTAGTAAAATAAGCAAGAGACAAGCTAGTAAATACTAGTTTAACTCAAGAATGAAAGAGAAATACTTTAGCTTTAAATAAGTCTATAATAAAATAGTATTGCAGACATATAGTTGCATCCTTATGTCTGTAGAAAGAAAATTTTTATAGTAATGAAATTAGCCACCAAAAATCACAAGTAATCCACCCAAAAGATGCGCCAGGCCTAGTAGATTGTAGGGGTAAATTATTAACAACTTTTGATGGTTGAGGAGTGAGTTATTAAGATGTTTGTATTAGGTTTTTTGCAGCCCTAATGTATGTATATGAAATGTTATTACAGGAGAGATAATCACTTAGCCAAAGGTGACACCCTAGTGGCTCAACCAAGCATATAAAGCATAGAATTGATTCCAATTTAGACAACCTCAAAATCCCGAGTTTTCACATTAACCAATGCAAGATTTTTTTTCTCCAATGAAATTATTTATATTTCATTTATATATTTGGTTATGGATTCAAATAAATTAAGAGCTAACAAGTTCTATATCCTTGGGGGTGTAAACCCTTTTACTCCCCAAGGCAAGCAAATGCTAACTAGGGGATACTAGGAGGGTTTAAACCCTTTTACTTCTCCTAGTAAAACCTTGTGCAACTAATAACTTCTAGAAAACAATGATAGATAATGGTGTGGTTTCAAATCCTTACACTCCCCAAGAAATATAGAAAATCAAAATTGTAACCAATCATTGAAGCAAAAACAATATAAATCCTTACCTAGTCTAAGAAATGACAAGATAAACCTATTATTACCGAGATAAATCCACAAAAAATGCCATAGAAAAGCTCCAAGAGAGGTAGCTCACTATTTATTCCACTAATAACATGAATAAACCATAACAAGAGCACAATAGAGAATATATTTCCCAAAGAGGGAACACATTTCAACTAGAAGGCTTCTCACAATGGGAGAGTTATGATCCAAATAATCTTTATTTATACAAAATGTCTTAAACATAGTTTGTCCATATAATTTAGGGTAAACCACAAGATAAGGGGTCAACATCCATAATATTACACATTTACAAAATAATATTATTTAATTCATACTTTTGCACATGAAATAAACCCTAAAATCACTTTTTGACAAGTCATTGAGGTTAGGGAAGGGACATTGGGTTTCCAAAATCCATATTCCAAGGTGCTAGGACTTCTCTCCACTAAATCAAGGTACCACTCCTTATCAAAGTTCCAAGTGTCACATAATCACCACATCTTATCCCATGTATGATGTCAAGCTCTAAGAAGGTGACGTTTTTCCTCTTCCAAGAAAATCCTTTGGGTGGTAGGGGTTAGGTTAGGTCCCCCATGACATCATCTAAGCCTCCAAATGCATGTCTCTATGATCCAACATGTGGGCCCTTGGAATATAACCCATGGGCTTCAAGCCCCATGGAATCCCAAGCTAGGATTGTTCCTCCAAATCTGTCCATCAACTTGTTCCTACAAAGAAAAATGGATACATCATCCAAGGATCTCAAGTCAAAGCATCATAATGAGTAAATAAAATCAATAGAAGGTCCATATAAGCAAGTACATATAAACCACCTCATCAAAATAAACTAATTCTCAAATACCCTATGCAATTTTCCAATTTTAGGTTTGGGAGGGTTGACAAAAAGACCTATTGGGTGAATCGTTCCTTAAGTTTGGGGGTGTTACCAAGGGGAAATCCTTCTAAATGATGTGAATGAAGTGTCATGGATGAGGGGCGGAATTTTGGGCATGGGGTTCATGACATAAAAGGGGATGTAGTGTGACTTTGTAGAGGGTGTGTTTCACCTCCATTTTCAATGCATCCTTTTTCTAAGCCCATTCATTGCCATTAATTAAGGTCCAAACACTGGGTACTCCATAGGGTGGATTGATTAGCTTGGGAGGGTAGTACCAAAGTGTCACTTTAAGGGAGAAGAACACATAGTTTCATGGGGGTATAGTATATATTGTAATGTACTTTGTGTAAATCCCTCAATCAAGTGGGACATTTATGTTATGTGTTTACTTTTGCAGGTATTTAATTTTTTAGAATATTTTTATTTCTCTCAAGACCTCTTTGGGTGAGCATATGGAAGTTTCATAATCAATCTTTTATCTTTTTCCAGCTACAAGCCTTTTGGCCTTCAGCCCCTTCTTCCCATGAAGTGAGGTACAACCCCTTCTTGGGTCAATACACTTGAAAAACCCAAAAGGTGAGGAGATGAGGGGATGAAGTGTGGAAAGTGACAATTATGGTCGGAGATCGCATGATGACTATTGTGTCCTTTTCGTCACTTGAATGAGCAAAAGAAGGGCACTTACAAGTCTATTTGGGCCTGCTAAACAAGAAAGAGGTTAGTGTATGAATTAAACAATCCAAACACGTGAAATAAACAAAAAACTAAAGAAATAACTAAGGAAATAAAATTAAAATGCATAAGGAACTTTGAACCAAAATCAATTAACCAAATGACCAATGATTATGCCACCAATGGATAACTATATTAGTTGGAAAACATCGTAGAGAAAGGAGGACTATTGGATCCCCTCTTCCTCCTTGGGAGGGCTCTTGAATCCACTATTTGAGAGCTCTTCTTACAATGATAAACTAGAAAGAAAACGGTGAAGAAATCCAAGCCTATTCCCTCAAGAGGTGAGGTGAATGGATTATTGAGATGTTGCTAGAATGCTCCAAGAAGAAAAGAGGTTTCTTGAGGGAGAATAAAGGCAGCATAAAAATACAATGAGATTCTTAAATTCTTAGTGCACCCATGGCCTCCTTTTATAGCATGTCTTTGAGGAAATATCCAACCGGTTCTTAGTGTGGACAAGGGGCTCTTTAGGGCACCCTTAGGTCTTTGACCAACCCCCCATTCGGATTCAGCTCAGATTTGAGGGTTAAATCAAGTTGGGATATGGTTCATAAGTGGGTAAGGGGATGACAAGAACTATAAATGTGTCATTCATAGGACTGCATGACTTTTCTCATACACATTCACACATATGGTGCATTATGTGCTCTACATGCTTCTTTGGTCCGCGCATTGTGTGCACGATTCCTTTAGTGTTTTGCTTCTTGGAAATGCATTTTTGGTGTTGCAGATGAACTAATAGGTGTTTGGAGATGTTATATTCCTGTAACCATTTGCATGCGATGTTGTGGATGAAATTTCAATGATAACAGATGCCTCCTGATGTGTGAGGTTAGGAGCATATGTATAGCCGAAATACATCAATGTTTCTTATATTAAGAGTACCATTGTAATGAAGAGTGTTGATAGGAACTACAAGAGCGATCCGTCAGAGGGAGAGGGGAAACTATGGGACCCAAACCTTTCTCTAGGTGGAGAAATAAAATATGTATAGACATGAGGCGGTCATGCCCCATGCTCGTGTCATGTAACTCAAAAATATAAGACGGTAACTAAAGTTATATGTTGATGTAGATACCTGCAGTGCCCTTCGAGGTGGTTTGATAATGAAAGATGAAAATTATGATGGTCAACATACTCTAAAAAGAGGAAAGGACACCTGTAAGAAGTGTCGATGACTCATAGGCATTGATGGCCTAACAAATTCAGAGGTCGTCAACTAACATGAGATTTTGTTGAATTCAAATGTTATGGGGTCAACGATAGTAGAGAGCAATGATGGTTCTCTCTGTGTCATCTGAGACTCCTCATTGTAAAGGTAATGAGAGTCAAGATACTATCGCCCTTCTGGAAACTGTGTTGATTTCAACAGAAAGGGAGACGTGACTCCAAGAAGCAAAAGGGATTCATGAAATCCATTGGATAAGATCAGGAACTGATAAGGAACATGGAAGAAGTCAAGATGTGGTGAGACTTAAGAATTCCCTTGGTTGGGGATATATGTGAAGGATGATTGGTAGCAACTATGAAATTGGATCTAGCGTCAAGAGGATGACTAAAAATGGGTTAATTTGTGCCATAGGCATGATAAAGTGAAAAAAATCAGAGATCAAGGGTACATGGACTGTGGGATACTTGGGGTTTATGGATTATGTCAACATGAGTAGAAGATAGTGAATTCCCCAATGAAGGGAGACATGGGTTTCTTTTCCAGAAAAATAAGGTCATAAAGGGCGACAAAAAAAATCTATATAAATGTTGGAAACAAAGGCTTTGTACAATTACCAAATAAATAAATAAAGAATAATTTGGGATGAGTGTTTAGATACAGAAATGGGTGCCCCAGTGCAAGGTGGATTGGCCTGTGAGGGCACAAGTTGTGTGAAGAACAAGTGGAGGGTGGGGGCCCCATAGGTGGGTTTTTGTATGAGGTAAATGAATGGAGGGAAAACTGCAGATGGGAAAATTGTTTGTGGATGAAATGGAGGGTTAATGATACTGCGGAGGTACATTCAAAATAGAACTGTGATGAGGTAACCTAGGAGTCCATTGGGAAAGCTAGAAAAAATGAGGAGAAGGAGTGTGTAGTTGATTCTCAGAAATGCATAAGAATATCGATATTCCCATCCTAGGGGTGAAGGCAGCATGAGTGTCAAAGTGCCAAGGGGGACTATGAATGGGATGACTCATGTGAGGAAGAGTGCTATTGGGTGACAGTATTGAAATGAGGTGGAGGTGGTAGTACTACAGAGCCAGATGTAGGGACACTAAAGGCAAATGTCAGAGGGTGTGACTGGGAGATGAAAGTGATATTTAGGGGGAATGATTACATGTTAGTGTCAAATATATACCTGAAGGGGTTGTATTGGTTTGTGATGACCAATTAACTACACACATTAAAAATGAATAACCGACGTGAACAATATATGAATATAAAGAACATATAACATTTATTTGATAATTTTTTAACATGAGCATGTGTACCTGGGCATTATGTGAGAAAAATGCTCCCTCGGGGCCAAGTGCAGATGGTGATCCGAGGAATGTGGCGACGTATATGGCGGGACCCTAATCCCATGGATAGAAATGGATCAGAAAATAGAGACTCTGAGCTCCTATAACTAAGTGTGGAAGTTTGGAAAAGGGGACTATATATGGCTGTGGGACCCACAATGCCACCTCATTTGTACCTATTGCCATAAGGAGTTGACGAGTTGTTTTAGAGGAGAATTGGAGATTATAGGAGTTCAAACTGACCGATCCAAGATTTGTGAGAGACAGGTTAGTGGTCTCATCCTCTTGCATAGTAGATAGGTTCTATTTTTTGGGTAGGGTCATACGGATGGTCATACTAGGGTGTTTTGTAGGGATGGGCCCACTAGTGCGCGAGAGAAGGAAGGATACCTGCGCTGAGATGTGCATATATAATTCCCTCTCTCGTGCATGGTGTGTAGCTGTACTAAATATAATTGTGCATGGGGGCATGTGGGTGGGAAAAATAGGTGCGCATGTGATGCGCGCCTGCTCGAATTACAGTTGTGCACTATGCGCAGTTGTTTCGTAGACAAATGCACATCGGTGCGTAGCTGTGTAGAGAACAGGTGCACATGAATTCACACCTGTGAGTGTGATAGATGCGCATTAATGTGCCTCCGTTTCTTCAACAGCTGCACATGGATGCACAACTATGCAAAGAACAGGTGTGCATATGTGTGCACCTATCGGGGTAACAGCCACATTTGAGGCAAAGATGGGGGGTTTGTTTCAAGAGCTTGTATTTTTTGAATATTTTTGTAATGAATGATGATTGTTGATCAAGTGTTTTTTGTATGAATGTAGGTGATTAGTTCAACATGCCATTCCACTAGAGAGAGCAGGACTAGGAGTGCCTCAGGGAGGCAGTGAGAGAGGATCCAGGCATTCGAAAACTCTTGACAGCCTGTGGGATGCTCAAGTTCTTCAACTGCCCACTGATATAGTCATAGAAGTACCTGCTTTAGTATCTGATTTTGATGTGGAGCACTGATCTGCAATGCTTCATATTGCAAAGGAAACAATTGACATTCTCAGCTATGGAGGATGTTTATTTCTTAACGGGGCTCCCTTTTCGGGGAATGGCCTTACCTGATGATCCCCAGTTGCCAAGGGATGTACACTTGGTTGACTTGGAATGAATTTATTGTTTGGGGCCGAACATTATGTCAGGTTCAATCATCTGCATCGAGGCGATGGATGATGTCTTGCATCAGTGCATCGCAACGATGATTGTGAGGATCTACAAATCCTTAGCAACTCAACGATTTAGTGGTGGTCAACTGAGGATTATGCAGATAGTATTGGATGGAGAATTTTTCACTTAGGGATTGATGTTGCATGCCAAGATGATGAGGAAGCTTCATTGGTGTCAAACCATCGACTCTGGTGAGTTCCCTTTCGATCGATCTTGGTGGCATGGTTTTTGGAGAGGGTGCCCATGTTGCACCCTAGAGTGTTGTTACCGAATGTTGGGGCACAAGAGCCATGACTATGCGATGGGCATAGATTTTGGTGCATCATGGAGGGGGGAGGGTGGCCACATTGGTACATGTGTGATGCCATATGCCATAGATTACACTGCAGTTCCCATATGGTGGGATGGACTTCCGGCATGATCCGGATATGGTGTTGCCTCCTGGAGAGGATTGGGACCATAGAGGTATGTTGGTGTACTTATGTGTTGCGATTTTGATAGTTTAGAATATGTTTATATGTATGGATGTTGATTATATATTTGGTTGTGCTTTTGCAGATGTGGGGCCGCAGGGCCGAGAGGCAAAGGTGATCGGTGATTCGGTTCACCTTGGACCAGTGAGACCATCGTAGGCAGGAGAGCGACATCGGAGGGATGAGGCTAGTGTGAGGCCAATAGATGAGGTGAGAGTTGGACGAATGCATCTATTTGATGATCAAGGTACATGGCCATCGCATGCACCTCAGGTAGAGGT
>JASDQU010394105.1:0-10891 GCA_032191745.1 Picea mariana | reverse complement strand
AATCCATTGTTCTCAATGATTGTAACCATTGGACTCCTAGTAAGACATCAACACCACCCATGGGTATAGAAATCATTGGAATATTCATTACATATTCCCCCATAGTAAGATTGATCTTATCTAAGTTTGTTGAGCAATTGATAGTTCCTCCATTTGCAATCATTACTTGAAAATCGAATGTTGGATATATAAAGCAATTGAGATCTTTGGCTAATTTATAGAGAATGAAATTATGAGTACTACCAAAATCAATTAGGACTATTACATTTTTCTTTTTGATATATCCTTTGATATTGAGGGTTTAAGGAGTGCCAATTCTAGCCAATGCATTACATGAAATGGTGGGGGTCGACTCTTAAGAAGAAATCTCTTCTACATTTTCATATTGAGATTATTCTTGTTCTTGTTCTTCTTCCTCTTCACAATCTATATAGAATAATTTATTCTCACCAAACGTATGTCCCTTAATGTACTTTCTGTCACAATTAAAGCATAAAACTTTTGCTTTTATTTCCTCCAATTGTTTAGGTGTCAACCTTGTAGGTAGAGGTGGTTTAGAAGAAGAAACATTATTCTCTCGATATATGTTAGGAGTGGTCCTTCTAGTAGCCATAGCCATATTTTTACTTTCAAAATTTCTCGCCACCCTAAACACATTTTGTAATGATTTGGGTTCCCAAAGGAGAACTTCATGTTGAATGTTATCCTTTAAAGTTCCTATGAATACATCAATCAGGTGTTCATCTGGAATATATGTTACCCTTATATTCAATCTTTGGAAGTTCCCAATGTTCTCCGCAACTGAACCCTTTTGCTTGAGATTTATCAATTGGCTGAAGAAGGTATTTCTCCTTGTATCCTCATAGTGTGGTATCATTTCTTCCGTAAAAAAATTCCAACTGACAAGTGATTTGCGATAACTTTTGATTAATTGGGTTAGTTACCATTGATGTCAACCCTTGAAGAAAGTCCGGTAGCGAATTCCGGTAGCACAAAGGTTTGGGTAATGGAACCAAGTTTGTTTGATGGATAATGGTATGAGTTTTGATATATTTGTAGTTAAGACTACTTTATATGGATAGTACATGTCATTCCATTTTTGGTGGTATGTGGAACATCACATAACTCTTCACGGTTAGAGAGTTATGGCCATGTGAAGTTGGAGAACCCTCATGAGTCATTTAGAAGCCCCAAAAAGTCAAAGTGTTTGCAAAAGAAATTATTTAAATAATAAAGTTAATGGAGAAATCCCTAAAAGAAGGAAAGTGGGATGCTACATGAAAGTATAAATAAGAGGCAAGGCTCTCTCATTTAATCACACTTGAATATCATTGAATATATATTTTTGTGAAAGGTTATTTGGGAAGGTATTATTGATAGAGAAAAATTGTGGCAGAAATTGTGCGGCAGAAAAATCATGGTAGAAAATTCGCGGCAGAAAAAGTGCAGAAGAAAAAGTGTGGTAGAAAAATTGTAGCAGAAAAAGTGCAGCAAAAAAATATGGTTGGGTTCTATTTATGAGAGATATGGCACATCTTGTTTGAGGTATGTTTTGTGATCTAGGGTTTAGCTCTTGAGATGGTATTGGATGTTCAATATTGTTGCATATATTAGATTTGTTGAGGGATACAATTGGTATTTTTTTGTTGGTATTTGGCATAAGGGTATTGGTCTTTTGGTTGTGATGTATTGTTGAAGTTGTTGGTTTATATTAAGGCTACATAACAATGAGGTTGTGGCACATGGTTTGATGTAATCGTTTATGGTATCTAGCTATGGATAGTGTGATGTATTGCTAGAGAACTTTTATGGGTTATATTGGTATATGTACTTGGTTCATGGTTGAGGTACATGGAAGAGACAAGTAGTTGATGAGTTGGAACATACATGAGGTGTATACTAGGTGATGTTGGTACACATTGATGAGTCATAGTTGATGTGTATTTGATTCATGATTGGTACATATTTGGTGCATGGTTGATGCACTCGTTGATGGTACAGGTTGAGGTATAGTTTGGTGCATGGTTGATACACTTGTTTATGGTACAAGTTGATTATAGGTTGTTTGGATAGGTTATTGTGACAGGGTATTTGTACAGGTTTGGTGCATTGTTGATGCATTTTTTTATGGTACAAGTTGAGGTACATGTATGGTACATGCTGGCATAGGTTATTGGTACAGGTTGTTATAGGTTGATTATAGGTTGATTGGTACATGTTTACAGCAGTATATATCACATTGATAGTGTGACAATGGTTCCATCATTCTACTTCTATGTCAGGGCAGTTGGACGGGGTAAGGAAAGGTGGTTATAGCCACCTTCCGGTTGTAGTTGGAGAACATAGGGGGTTGTAGCCTCCTTCTGGTTATAGCCATAGAATTGGGGAGTTGGAGCTTCCCTCAGGTTGTTTCCTGAGAAAGTAGGGGGTTGGAGCCTCCTTCCAGTTGCAACTGAAAAACAAAGGAAGTTTGTGCTTCCAATGAATATAATTCTTCAAGACATATAAGAAAAATCATTCTGTGGTTTTCTCCTACTTTGGGTTTCCACGTAAAAACATTGGTGTACTGTGTATGTGTATGATTGCTCATTTTTTCATTGTTTATTTACTCTCCAATTATTGGATGATAATGCTACACTGATATAACACTTGCATTATATGGTTGAAAAGGTTTAACTTTCTCTATTACTGATTCACCCCTTGTTGGCATAGGGGCAGACCTAGGGTTCAATTATTAACAATGCACCAACAAAACCTCGACTACAAGCCCTTTTGGAAACACCTGCGAAGAAGGCGAAGTCTCACCTGAGGTAGAAGCAAGGGGGGTTACACGACACAAGTGTCTGTAACTAGGCTGGGACATAGATCTGTGATAAAAACACTTCGCAGGATATTCTATTAACACTTAGGAACCAACATGCATTTGTTTCTTATCTTAATTAACACCGCAGAACTTAATCAAATATTAGATTTACGTAGTAAAAATGACAATATACCATGAGTACTGAGCACTGATTTAGATCTAACATCTATTTACCCTTAACACAAGTAAAAAAATTAAGCAACCATAATATCTATCTATCATACATACTAATCAAAGCACTGAGCATATTCATAACATAAATAGCACAGCACAAAGCAAACCAAAGACATCAGATATACGTGGTTCACCCCAGTGTGGGGCTACGTACACCAACCTATTCACCTCTTTATTATTCATCCAAATATTACATTCATTCACTCTTGTGCACTAAGCCACAGAGTCGAGCTTCGCACTAGACAAGAGATCTTTGCACTGAGCACCAGATCCTCCTTCCAAAATTAGGTCAAGGCACAGAGTCGACTCTCTATCAAGCACAGAGCCTTAGCACATATACATTTTTTTGCACAAAATCAAATCGAACTTGTTGCACTTAGCTTGCTACTTCTACAATATATTCTTCTTTATTTATACTTTTACAAACCCTTACGATAAGGCCTAAACATGGGAAAACCCATGGTCCGACATCCCATAAACCCATTACAAAAACTCTAGATAACCCTTATTGGGTCCACATAGCTCACAAAATATGTGAGATCTATGATCTTAGATCCACCTAGGTGCTCCTTCTTCGAAAAATGTGTTGAATTCCAAAAGTGGGCCAAATCTGACCAAGGTTTCCTCAAAACTTGGTCGAGGGCCAACAGGCCTCCAACACTCACCTATGAATCATCTCGATTCACTTAGATTCGGACAATGTTGATTCAAAGGCCTCGAGCTTAAATCGAACAACCTCGACTTGCTACTTCGCTTGAGCCTCCTTTCGAGAGATCTCCTGGATCATCTGCTCTATAACAGGCCCTTCCAGGCATTGTTCTACTATTGCAACCACTTGGTCTAGTTTTGAGACTTGTCCATCAATATCTTCGAACACCTTTCAGGCTTCATCTTGCACAGGTTGTATCTTCTACATGACTTCCATTACCCTACCGTGAAGGGCAATGATCTTCTGTTGTACTGCACGCTTCTCCTGGGATCTCTTCATTCTTTCCACTATGGTGAACGGCTTCATATGAGCCTGTACTGAAAATTTCTGCTGTTGTGCCTCCTATAACCACGCTTCCAGCTTCCTTATCTCTGGATCCTCGACGAGGCATTCATATATATGGGTGCTCCTATCACTTAGTTGTTTAAATTCTGAGGAGAGGGATCTTATTCTTACTATTGTGTTCTTAGCGGTCTCCTCCCTTTGGTCATGCACCTCTTGAGGGGTGCTCGGTACTGTTTGGGCCTCCAATTCTGTTATCCTAGCCTGAAGTCACTGGAGGGTCTCAACAAGCTTCACTATTTGAGCTTCGACTGGATCCTTCTCTTCCTATGCCAAGCCTAGCATAGAGTGACATACTTTACTTACCACTTCTTTGACCATGGCCTGCTCTGTGAGCATATGCTCATTTTCCCTCTATAGTTGGTATTTTTCCTCCCAAATCTTCGCTTGAACCTCTACTTTTTCATTTTCATGGGAAGCTACACTGTCCTGTGCTTCTCGTAATTGCACTAAGACTTCGTACTTCTCCTTTTTCAAGGCTTTTGTAGTCTTCTCCTTTTATTCTTGACCTCTCTGGAATCGATATTTTGTTATATCCGCAATCCTTCTCAATTGGGTTGGTTCATCCCCCAATTCTACAATCTGTGAGGAGGAAGGTGTAGGCGACATAGTAGGTACTACATGGACCAAGTGAACATCTTGTTGCACTTCTTTCAATTCTCTCTCAATTATTCAATATATCTCCTCCTGCTTCTCTCCATATATCTACAATATGTCCTCAGATGCATCTTCCATAGCTCTGTGGACCAGACTTATGTCATTCTCAGTGACTGTGGCCTCCAAATGGGTTTTATTAGTGTGCGTCTTATTCTTTGCTGAGGATTTCTTCAGAGAAACCTTCCTCTTCTGCGGTGTCATTGTCCCAACAAGGGGATCCTTAGGAAGTGTATCTTCACCTCATCCTTGTTCTTCTTCTCCTTAATCTCCTCCTCCCTGTCCTTCTACTTCATCTTCTCCTCCTCCTGTCGAGCCAGACCTGTTATCTTCAGAAACGTTGTCCTCTTCATCACTCTCTATATCCTGGACTTCCTCCTACTTTTTCTTCTTCTTCATCCCACTAGACTTTCCAAAATGCTCAACTCATGTAACTATGGGGATTTCTATGGTGTTGGTTTCAGATAATTCTGCATCAGTGACAGGTACAAGAAACTCCTCTAGCCATTCCTTTGTAATTTGGTCCATATCTTCATCTTTCAGCCTGTAGTATGATTGTAATTCTTATTGGTTCTCATCTCTTCACGCGGTGATGTAGAGGAAAAGAGGATCAACATGAAATTTTTCTATTGGTTGAACTAGTGAAAGGTGCACGGTGTCATACGCAAGAATGATTCAATGGTGACCTTTAACTACTGATAGTATGCATGAAACACAACATTGGACTGCCACTACTTCTTCATGTCGTTGGTATACCACAGGGTTGAAAACCGAGAGACCACCAACTCCGAGGGTTCGATATCTGGAAAGGTGGCTCCTTCAAGCATTTTCCAAGTGAAAAATATGATCAAAATGATCATCCAACTGTAATGGAATTCATATCCCAAGTCCTGAGCTTCGCGATAATCCTTCTCTAGCTCATTTACGAGGTAGTTCACCCAGTTCATTTACATTCCCTCCACACACTTTCCTATGAGTTCCACCACGAACCCAGTGATCTGTGTGGGCCAGTTCTTCCTCACAATCTTGCCAGCTAGAAGTTGGAAAGCAAGGTGTACTGATCCATCATGTATAGAGGCTACCTTGTAACCTCACTTTCCTTTTTCAACTTCTCTGTAATATTCCTTGATGCTCTGTGCCAGGGAATGGTCTAAGGCCTTCCCTAGATAAAACTATTGAGGGTCAAGTCCCTTCACACTTAAGCCTATAATCCGGTGGATCAACGCTGGATCCACAATAATCCTTCTATCGATCCACATGTATCCTCCATGATAGCATGACAAGAGGAGTTTAACGCAATTGTTAACCTCCTAGTGGTGGCCAAAATGCAAGAGCTTCAACACATTCAACATGGTGGACTATGCCAACCCCTTAATCCATGGTTGTGAGACGAGGTGAGTTTTCTTTCCGATTGACTTCATCAAGTAGTGTTGGGGTGCTAACATAGCGTAGTTCTTCCTGTCTCATATTTTGAGGTCATTCTTCTTTAATTGCAAGATCTGTCCTAACTTACTCCCAACTACGCGAATTCCTTTTGGAATGTACGCAGTGAACACGACATACTAAAAATCTCGGGGGATGTTTTTGCGGTTAACAACACCAACCAAAGGTGGAATATAATAAGGTAGGATTGACAGGATCTTCTTTGCATTAACTAGATCATCGCGATGCTTACCTCATTGTTCAACTATGGGGTTGACATGGCCAGAATGACGTCTAGTCGAAGGGGAAGCCTGCAATCCCCTAGTTGACAACGTGTGGACACCTTCGAATATCGATCTATCGACCATTAGGTTCTTAAGTACTTCCTCGACAGACTTCTCCAATTCACTAGGTTCTCTTGACATTATCGATTTTATCAGAAAGGCGGGGTAGACAAATGGATAGTTGGGGTAGACAAATGAACAATCAATGTCTTCTTTCAGATAATGATAGACTGCATAACTCGACACTCAGACAATTCTTTGCTTAGCTCAGTCAATCAAGAGTAGCAAAAATTGGTCCCATCACAACGACCAATGAGTTAAATAAGTAGGGCATCGTGACGAATCTTCCAATGGCCAGGAAATGGTTCCATCAATGTAAATTTGTCTGTTATGGTGAGGTCTCAATGTCCAAAAGCAGTCCATTAGCCCATAAATTCATTTTCTAACCATTCTGAAGCATCATTCTAATGGTTGGGATGCCTCCAACGGTCATATAACTTCGTTGAGGCAAAGTCCCATTCTGCGCGGACTTGCTATTCAAGCGAGGTTCAAATCCTACAAACCCGCCTCCTGCGAATTTCTAGTCTGCGAAGTCTTCCATATGGTCTTTGTAGTTTCTTGTAGATTTTCCAACTTAGCTTTCTTTTTATTGAGCTTCCTTGTCTTCTTCCCTATGATTTGAGTCTCTCTAACTGTTTCTGGAATCCTCTTTCCATTTTTATTCTTATCTTCCCCTAGCACAGTGGATTCACATTGTTGAGGTGCCCTCAAAGGGTGTGAAGTTAATATCTCTTTTATTAACACTTCTTGAGTGGACATACTTATTTCTTGTACATATAGGTTCTTCAAGAATTCTTGCATTCTTTCAACCTTGATAGCTAATTCTTTTTCTTTCTTTCCCTCCTGCATTTTTACTTTGCTTTGTTGCTTCAACTTATCTTCCTGTTCTTCTATTAGCCTGTCTATTTTCCTAGCTATGAAATCCCTTAATTCTTGATTTTTCTTTTCTGTAACTTATTCCTCTACTTTCCTTCTGATATGATCCTTCTCAATCCAAGTCTTACCTAGCAATAGTGGGAAAGGGGAACTATCCCCAACAAACCTAATGACTTCAAATTCCTCTTCAGTCGATGTTCCATGAACAATAATAGGTACAGTAGTTATTCTTCCACATAAATTTATCATCTTACCTTTAAAACAACATATCCTTCCTAAAGAAGGTACCACAATATGCTTTCCCAAAATTTCCCAAGTTTCTTCTGTCGTAATATTCACTTGTGTTTCTTCATCCAAGACACAGTCTATGTCAAAGTCTTATATTCTTATACTTATGCGTTGTTTTGCTTTTAGGATTTCTGGTAAAATGACATATTTATGAACATCCATCGTTTCTTTCAATTATAGTAACGTAGTTTGAACTTTATCTGATTCTTTCTTTTTATGAATTTCTAACATTCCCTTAGTATCTTGAATTTATTCGTAGTTTTCTTGTCTCATGTTGATCCCTTCAATTTTAGCAATAATCCTTGGAAAATCCTCAACCTCATGACCAACAATATTACAACAAAGAAAAATAAGGCCTACCTCAAGACATTCCTTAGCAATATGTCTCAGTCTTCTGCAATTATAACATAAAGTCAATCCTCTTTTTCTTTTAAATTCTCCCCAACCTTTTATGTATTGTGCACTTCCCCTAGGATCGTAGTGCTGGACCTGCAATCTATAAAAAACAATTCTAGGTTCCTGCATCCACTTATTAGTCCAAAAACTCATTCTATGCATAGGAATAACATATCTTTCTTTATTTCCATCAAATTTACTCAAATCAACTCTTTCTTCCAACTACGTCCTAGCCTTCAGACTAGGACAAAATCTATTAAACATACTTAATTTCATTCTTTAAAAAAAAAACAATTTCACTTATCTTTTTCTTACCAAAGCACAAAGCTTGCTTCTTTAAGATCTTACCTCTTTTCTTCAGATCAACTTACTTTCTTAGCACAAAGATTCACAATTTAAGTAGAGTATTGCGCACTTTAGCAGTAGATATAAGCACAAATCTTCTCTTTTTCTTTACTTAAGTTCCCAACATTCACAGTTTCAAGTCCCGACAATGGAACCATTTGTTGGCATAGGGGCAGACCCATAGTTCAACAGTTAACAGCGTGCCAAAAAAAACCCCGACTATCGGCCCTTTCGACAACACCTGTGAAGCAGGTGAAGTCTCACCTAAGGTAGAAGTAGGGGGAGTTACAGGATGCAGGTGTCTGTAACCAGGTTGGGACACATATCTGTGATAAAAACACTTTGCAGGATATTATATTAACACTTAGGAAGAAACATGCATTAGTTTCTTAGCTTAATTAACACTGCAGGAATTAATAAAATATAGATCGGCATAGTAACAAATGAAAATATACTCTAAGTACTAAGCACTGAGTTAGATATAACATGTATTTACCCTTAACACAAGTAAATCACTTAGGCAACCACAAGATCTATCTATCATAAATATTAATCAAATCACTGAGCAAATTCATAACATAAATAACACAACACAAAGCGAGCCAAAGACATCAAATATACGTGGTTCACCCCAGTGTGGGGCTACGTCCACCAACCGCTTTGCCTCTTTATTATTCATCTAGATATTACATTTATTCACTCATGTGCACTAAGCCACATAGTCGAACTTTGCACAAGACAAGAGATCTGTGCAATGAGCACCAGATCCTCCTTCCAAAACTAGGTCAAGGCACAGATCCAACTCTCTATCGAACACAGAGCCTTAACACATATACATTATTTTGAACCTTCTACAATACTACTTCTACAATACCTTCTTCTTTATTTATACTTTTACAAACCCTTACAATAAGGCCTAAAAATGGGAAAACCCATGGGATGACATCCCATAAAACCATTACAAAAACCCTAGAGAACCCCTTACTAGGTCCACATAGACCGCAAAATAAGTGAGATCTATGATCTCAACTCTACCTAGGCACTCCTTCTTTGAATAATATGTCGAAGTCCAAAAGTGGGCCAAATCTGACCTAGGTTTCCTCAAAACTTAGTTGAGGGCCAACACCCCCCCTCTCAGTAATCCAACAATTGGTATCAGAGAAGGTTCCTTCAGAAATCAGTTTAACCACTGAAAGGTAGATCATGGAGAGAAACAACATGTATAAAAATGGAATACCACAATTTGATGGACAAAGTATGCATTTTGGAGCAGAAGGATGAAAACATATATACAGGAACAAGGATTTTGTAATATACCAAATATAAAAATTATGCAGAACAGAAATAAAATGCTAGAAATGGCAGAATAACAGTAATAATAAGAACAATCACCACAATAACACTAAAATGATATAAGAATAACAACAGAAATAACACTTTGATTCTGAGAGCAATGTTCATGGGCCTCTTTGAGGGGGAAACCTCTAGTCAAACAGAGCTCTATTACAATAATATCCAAGATAGGGTTCTCATACCCTTGACTCCTATTCATACTAAATATGTCTATCAAAAGAAGCATCTAGAGGAAGATCCTTCTAGAAGCAGAATCTTCTATTAGGTCTTCTTACATTCGACTTATTCTATTTTATTGAAAGGCCTTATTAATATTGACCTTTATTACATTTGAATATATTTTTCTACCTATGTGCATGTTAGGACCCTAACATGTCTGCCCCCTTAAAAGAAGCCTTTTCCTCGAGGCTTGAGATGTGGAAATTGTCGCAGAATGGTAGTTGGTTCCCAAGTGGCATCTGTTGGTGTTGTATCTTTCCACTAGACTAACATTTCCTTGATGGTTCTCTGGCGGAGGCGACACTCACGCTGGACCAAAACTGCTTGTGGTTGTAGCCAAATGGATCCTTCTTCAGCTAACTCGGGAAGGTTGGTTTGAACTTGGAACTTAGTTCCAATCACCTTCTTTAAGCATGGAACATGAAAAACAGGATGTAGCTTAGAATGACTGGTAAAAGCTAACTGATAAGACACCTGTCCCACACACTTGAGAATGGTATAAGGACCATAAAATTTGGGTGCTAGCTTCTGACAATGCTCAACCTTCAAGGAATTTTTCTTGTAAGGTTTCAATCAAAGAAACACTTGATCCCCTTATGAAAATTGACGTTCAGAGTGACCTTAATCTACTTGTTTCTTCATGGGATTTTGTGCCATGATCAAATTCGCTTTGAGGGTATAGAGAATAGCCTCTCGAACTGTAAGAGTTTGGTCAACCGCCTAGACCTTCGAGACACTAGGTAATTATGAGAGAACTGAAGGTGGATTTTGTCCATATACCACTTCAAAAGGAGTCATGCATGTAGTTGTATGGTATGAAGTGTTGTACCAACATTTAGATAGGGGTAACCATTGAGCCCATTGATTTTTCTTTTCCGAGGAAAAACACCTCAAATATGTTTCCAA